>JAOPTO010000535.1:167695-253950 GCA_033822845.1 Tetrapedia diversipes | reverse complement strand
TATACCGTTAACACTCAAAGGGTTGAAAGCAGAGTCTACATCACCAACAATAATAGCAGAATATGCGATAATACCAAGGCACATTTCGAGCAGCTGTTTCTTCGATCAACCCGGAAACCATTAGCGAACACCCTCGGTTCGCCACCCGTTACCCCCGTTTCCTCAACAAATCTTTACCGAGCGCGCCTACGAGCCCCCATGTCAAATACTCCCCACGCGGAAGGCCATAACCCGCGTCTCGTTCATCACGGGGCGACCGGGTCGGTTAATCGGAAACGCGTCCCCCCTCGAACCGTGGCCGATACTTCGATCAGTTACGACCGGCAGCAGATTAGTGGTCCCGATGAAACGAAGGGTTAATTGTGCCAGTCCTTCGGACGCCGCGCCGGCAATTAGCATACGTCCACGTCGGACGCGCATATATCTTCGTCCCGTTTCACGGCGAGCCGGCTCTACACGGTTGTGCCCCTTCGAGGAACCATGCATCACGGTGATACGCGGCTTCGCGTCGTCATCTTGATGAAACCTTAATGGCGGCGGAGCAAAGCAGATGGGGGACGGGACGAGAGGGGACACGGCGACCTCCGGTAATCGCTGATCGTCATCGCGCTCCTCAATTTCCTATTCGCTACTTCGACGTCGCGACTGTGCTTCTCCACCCTTTAGGGGGGGGGACACGTTCGCGTATGTGCGAGTGCACAGGGTGTCGCGCTTAACCCTTTCGCTTCGGTAATCCAGTTCACCGATGTGCCGTTCACTGAACCAAAGCACACGCTAGAAATATGCACAGCCCGTACGGTTTTTGTATATACGTTTTTCTAAGTCTTAAATAATAACTGTGCTTCATAAAACAATCGTTGCTATAATGTGACAAGTATAGCTTACGTTTTTAATATGAAAACACTTATACAAAATTATATTGGTTATTCTAATAACATTAGACCGAGTACAGTTTACATATTTTTAGGTATTTATATATTTACAAGATCCAGGATATATCTGACGCTCGTACTCATAGGTCACCGTGTGGATGCCGGGTATATCTGGCGCTCAAAGCGAAAGGGTTAAAGAGGGTTTTGAAAGGTGGAGTTTCTTCGTTCTCTCTCGCGGAACGATTAAGGGTACGGTATGTGTTCGAAATGTGTGTCTTGAATTATTAACCCGCTTAGTGACATTCGCGTTCGATTAACCCTAGATTCATAAACGGTGGTAACTTTGACAGCGAAACAGACAGAAAGATGAACTTCGATTGCTCGAAATAACTATTGTGTTCATTTTCAGTTGAGAAAATTAATGATTAATAAACAACTTTTCAGCTTTAAAGGGTGTCTTATCGCTTTTTGTATTCTAAACAAATTCTGAAAAATAAAATTTATTTATTTAGTTTAGTTTACGGGTGAAAACACGTTGAAATTTGAAAGATACCGAAGTTAGGATAGAGAACGTCGTTGCAGGTCCTGAAATTGTTCTCTCAGAACTGTGAAGTCTTATTTCCGGTAAGGATACGCGATAGAAGACGGTTAGGCGACCGGTTTTAAGCGGGACACCCCGTGCACAGATGTATATATCACCTGCCGCGAAATTGAACTCTGTCTTTGACGTGGCGTACCGCGCTCGCTTCATGAATATTGATCGGCGGCCGTTAATGCGCGGAATTGATTGCGGAACGTTCGCTGGCTCCGACTCATCAATTCGATCCGTGTCGATTCCAGCCCCGAACGCGAGTTCTCCTCTGTGTACCGTAATGTACACACGTCCGACTCTTTTTACACCCCCAACCCCCTCCACAACCCACCCCTCTTCCCTTTTTTACCCTTTTTCTCCTATCCCAGTTTTTCCCGCGTCCCTCGAGCTCGCGAACGACGGGGGTGAGGGGGGGGGGCGCTTCGTTGCGTGGATCTACACGCCAGTTCCTCTTTTTCCCGACTTTTTTCCCCTCGCGTGTTTTTTTTTCGACATGCTTCTTCGTTTGCTTTTTTGTTTTTCCTTTTTTGTTCCTTACGTTTCATTTTGCTCGATACGAGAACCGGAATGAAACGATTGATCGCGCAATTATTTTGCGAACAACCAGAATCGAGTAGTGGTGGTGGTGGTGGTGGTGCTTTTTCGGAAGCATGCAATCCAAATTCTTTAGGGGTTACTTTTTTGAAGTTGAAGAAAGGTGGTCTCGTTTTTTTTCTGTACAGTTTCAGTGTTGTTTTATTTATATTTTCATAGGTGAATTATGATATTAAGTATTTAAATGGAAGATTGATATGTAAAAATGTTTAACGCAAATAGGAGATCTTTCTACTGTAGTATAATTATTAAAAATTAATTTTAGGAACTGTAAGAATTAGATTCTGTATGTGTTTGGTACTCAGGCGGTTAATTATGTTTCAATTATCTTAAATCGATAGCAATTAAAGCATAAAAAGGTAGAATCTACATTAAAGAAATAACTGAAAACCATACATGGATTCCTGAAAGGTTTAATACGAAATGTGTGTGTGTGTGTGTGTATATGTTAATATTTCTGTGCACTATATAATTTAATTATTGAATTCAGATTTCTTATTTGAACGACGAAACATCGATGTTTAATTGGAAATGTAATTGAATTTTTGTGAGATATTAAACGCGTGCGATGTGACGTTTATAGAAACGGAGCAATATAAACATTAATTTCATACGTTCAATCATTGATCGTCTGGCCATGAAGTAATTAATATTTCTTTCCTATTATAAATTATTTGTTACCGTCGATCGGGACAAGTGTTATTCTAACAATTCGAGCAGCGTTTCCTGGCGCTGTTTAATTAAGGATGCGGTCGAACGTTAAAAGAATTTCAATATGAACAGCACCGGAACGCCGTATAATGGTTTCGTGGATTTTTCGGTTTAATAATGAAAGCACAATGTATGTACAGATATCGGAGTACCGAGGAATTCCACGATTTTTTCCTTCAATTATACAGTTTCAATGTATCGAATTCAGCGCGGGGAGATAAAGAAATATCATCGGATTCATCGTAAGTATAAAAAGGACAATTACCAGCTGTCTAATAAAACAATTCTCTTTAACCGTATGCAATTGAAAAGGGCGAGTCTCGGTAATCAAATATTTCCAATATTCTCAGTATGCAAATAACTCGATTAAAATGTTTCAAAATTACCTCTCCAAATCTGATAAACTGTAGTACACAGTAGTGGACAAATGTTTCAGACGACAGGATAACGCAAAACATAGTTTTATGGTATGAAAATATTGTTGATACACTTATTTTTATCGTTGCTATGGTATAACACTGTTCATTAATTATTAATTAATTATTTGTCGTGCTATTTCGTATTAATTAATTAATTTGTTTTCCTTGACCCTTTCTTTGGTCTTAAACTTTTGTCCGCTACTGTACCTACGTAAATTCTAGTACTGTTTTATTACAAAACTTTGCGCGTGTAGTTTTTTAAAAACTTACAGCCACCTTTTAAACGCAGAGAATTGATACGATACAAAGTACCGCAGCTAAATACCAAAATTCGTAATAAAAAGTCCAATTATCCTCACCTAACCCACCAGTCTCGCAAAATTTCCATAGACAATGTAAAATGCACCAGAACAAACAGTCGCAACGTGACAGCGAGTTTCTTTCGATCTTTCGCCGTTTACCCGATCAAAGCCAATCGACCAAATTTTGTTCCACGATTAATCGCCAAGCAACAATTGCAGCGTTTCCAGCGAACGGTCTCGCAAAAAAGGAAATGGGTATCTATTCGAACACGGCTGAAACCAGTCCGCCGAGCACTTTTGCATTACTTAACGGTCCCGGTGAATCCTTTAATCCCGCAACGTCCGTCCGACAAAACCTTAAACCGCTTCCGAGCCGACAATTTCCGCGCGGAGGACACGGCCGCGTCGCGTATCTCGCCGACGTATGCCGTGGAGAGCGCGATTTTCCAGCGGGCAGGACGCGTAACCGCGATTTCCATGTTCTCTGTTCGCCTACCTTTGAAAGGGACGAAACGGGACGGGTGTTAAGCTGGATACAGCTGGATGAAAAACCATCGAAACTGCTTAATAATCGTGGTTGGTTTCACGGAGATGGGCGTTGATTCGGGAGCATCGATTTAAATTTGTGGCTGTTGCGAAAGGGGAGGAAAGAGATAGAAGGGAAAGGAAAAGGGAAGGCGGTGTATTTCGTACGGGGCTTGCTAGTATTGGGGGGGGGGGGGGGAGACCGGGAAGTAATGTCGTTTTTTCTTACATTAAATTCAAATACATAAATTTGTAACAAGCTTTTATTTTTAATCAATGGTGTAGCGTGCCAAATTTTCAATGCCGGATCGATAGAAATTAATTGATTTTTGAGCAAAATATCTAATGATGGAATGACAGAAACGATATTATTTTTCGGGCCCCCTAATGTTATTGGGAAACCAGAAGATGACAGACCACTCACAAATTAAAAGACACGAGACGCAAGGGGTATCAGCTGTTAGATCCACCCATTCTCCTCACTTTTTAGGTGCCGGGCGGACGGACTGCATAGGAGTACGATTTAGTTTAAATTCCGATATAGTTTAGAATAGCTGTGATGTAATATTCTAAGTTGATGCTTACGCCTTCTTGTCCTGAAATTTTCTTTCAATTTTCCTTAATGCATCCGATCCATCATTATTCATTACCGACAATTTCTACGTGAGAGCAACACATCGCCCGATACGGCCAGCATATAACCGTATAAATAGAGTTAGTACTAATGTCAAAACCACCGTCTCGAATTAGATTTCTTTAGTCCTTTTTCTACCTTTAAACGAAGCATTAATCAACCGATAGTCTCCTACGAATAATCATTGTATTGCTTGTATGTATATACTAAAGGGTTTATTCACCCGTATATAATAATAATAAATGAATGAATAAATAAGTTGTAAGAATTATTTATTGGCCGATGGGTTTTTACATAAACTACAAGTTAATACAACGACTTCGAATAACGCACTGTGAACTATATCTCATAACGAACTCTGAACTCTGAACTTTGAACTATGAACTAACACTAATTATCGCGAGGCTCCCTATTTATTTGCCTGGAGCCTGACAGGCGGTTCCTGTCCTTACCAATCAGGACCTTCGGAAAAATGCCCGCCTTCGATATCCCTACACGTTAGCATCTAGGATATCAGCCGTTCACAGTTTCTTCGGGGATCAGGTTTACGGCCGGGACCGTTTATCCGTACAACGCAGGCGTTGTTTAAAGCGGCCCCGAAAAAATAACACGGCGACGCCTCGAATTTTGATCCCCGGTCGCCTAAAGAAAGCAATGGCAATCGGCATTTGTTATTCTCTGCCCCTCCATCCTATACAAAGGCCCTATTGATCTGTAAATTGCCTACAAAGTAAAGCATTTATTAAATTTTGTTGACCACTGGCAACAATCTCAAGCCAAACCGATCCAGGTCTAGTAACCGCTCGTTCGCAGTTCACACAGCTCGAATCCGAAACATTCGAGCAAGCAAATATCCCAGCGTTCTCCCGCCTCTGTTCCAAAACCGTGTACGGTCTCCATCGCTGTCCCCGAACGCACCATCTCGCGGACCTCCGACGCTCGATCGTGAACGAGGCCACGGTGAACATAAAGGAGCCGCCGCCGAGCATGAATATGAATGTAAGCGCGTGCACAGATCAAAATGAATGGGTCCGGACGTGGTCGCATGAACGGAAGGCTGGACGCGAGGCTGGATACCGGATACGCTGGATTCGCGTGGATCAAACACATAGGGGTGGGGTAGCGGGGGAGGGAAACGCGAGGGTGGCGAGTTGAAAACTCGGCTGAAGCTCGAAACGAGAGCGGCTCCGTTGAAAACCTCGGCGCTGGTAACCGGTTCAGATTCAATCTACATAATGGAGAAAGCTCGAGACAATGTTTGCACGACCCATCCCCTCGCTCTACCCCACCCCCGCCCCTCAAACCGATCTTTCGAGCCGCCACCGTGGAAGCAAAGAGCTTGTTAATGGGTTCATTTGGATTCGATCATCGCCTTACCTTTCCCCGTCCATCCTCTCCCTAACCCCCGGCCACTGCCTTGTGCTTTCCCTCTCGTTTACTCGACGTTTCGGGCTTTGTTACGATTGAACGGCGGCCCTAACTTTTGTTTCCTTTCTTCCGTTGTTTCTGTTCGATGCTGCCTCTGCGAGAGGGTGCAGAGTGGAAACGCGAATTGGAAGATGTCTGGAGGATCGTTGGACTGTTGGAAACAGTGGATACGGGCGAGTGAGAGGGGAGAGTCGTCAAAAACGAGGGATTTGTGTTTGGTAGATCCGAGACAGAGCCGCACGGGAGGCTTGTTACACAGTTTGGATGGGATTGATTCAATCATCTACTCAAGCAAGCCTGCTTATCACAATAGTCATCTCTTTTCAAATATTTTGCCGCTCATTAATAATTCATCCATGTCCTTTAATTTCTAAGTTACTCGTACTCCTTGAACTCCAAATTTTCCTCTCCTATTTCATCCCTACTACTCCGTTTTACCGATCCTTAAAAGGACCAGAACGAAACCCAAAAATGAAGCTTGTCCTAGAACAGCCGTATCGTATAGTTGCATTAAATCTGATAAACCTCGCCGTACAAAACTCTTCTCTTAAAAATCCCTCTCATTACCAGGAACACAATTATTCGTCTTTAAAAAATCCTTGTTTGAAGCATAAGATGTTGTTTCTTTTGCTAACTCACTAAACCTACTCGATACCTCTACGATCGAAGTCTAGTAGGATTCCATCACCATAAAGTCGCGCCACACTTGCAAAACGCTTGACTCCATTAGGAAACAGCCACGTATTCGATGAGATACCTTTAAAAATTCTATAGCATCGGAATAAAAAGAAAAAAAAAACTGACACCCATTTACCACCCTGGCGTGTACGTTTACAACTCGAAATCCTGGTTCCCCCGTTTCGTGGTACAGCTGCGCGCGATAATCATCGCGGAGAATGGGGAAAAGAAGGCGAGAAGAAATCAGAGATGGAATCTCTGGCAGGGATCTGCTCAGGCTACGTACTTTTTCCCTCCCTTTCTCTCTTTTTCTCCCCCTTTCTCGCTCTTTCCCCCATCTCTGCCTCTCCGTGAGCGGAGAGCCTGAACAGAAGGGCTCTTAATAAGGTCAAGGAAGAAGAGCCTGCTGCTGCTGCTGCTGCTGGCTGGCTGTTGCAGTCGCCGGAACAGAAAGATCAGCGATTCTCAGTGCCTCTCCTCGTCCGACTTTCCCCGATTCCGCGCTGATTAAAAATGTCTTAACGAACAGACCGTGCCGTGCCGTTTATAGGGAAACGGCGAAAGGGATTCCGCCCGGGCGAACTTCCTTTCCTCGAGCTCGATGGAAACGAGATTGAACGTGGAAACGCTCGCTGTTCCCGATGCATCGATAACGGAATATTTGCGCGGGATCCACGGTGTATTTTGCCGATCGACCGTGAAATTTGTGAGGCTTTTTACTTTTACATGGGACGATTCAACGCGGATTCGTTTAAGATAAAAATAAAGATACTCGTAGTATTGCGAGCATCGTTGAATTGAATATTCAATTCTTGGGAATTGGAAGAATTAATTTTTTTACGTTTCTCATTGTAATAACCTCTACTAAGCAGTAAACAGATAAAAATAAAAGAGCGTCAATGATTAATTCAATCATGATTCTAAATTATTATCTTTTATTTTCCATTTAATTATTTTCATTTTTATTGTATTGCTTCTTTATAAGGGGTGTTTACCCGTCAATTAAATGAATAAATAATTATTATTTTCTGTTTATGACATACTATTTTGTTCATTACACGTACGGCCGTGTCGAAGATACGAGTATTTGGTTAGAAATGTTATGAAAATATTTATTATTGTAAAAAGTTGTCTTTTTCTTCTCGAAACAACGATCTTCCCATTTCTTCTTCTTCTTCTTCAACAGTGATCACCGTTTGACGCGTCGAAGAAAAGAGCAGCGTATAACGTAACCGGTTGAGATTTTCATGAAATCACCGGCTGATTGCATTTCGGTCGGCGAGATCTTCATGAAATCACCTGCTGATTACACGAAGCTCTCCGCGCGAGTTTCTAGGATTGCGGATTCATATGGTAATGTCGCTGAACCTCCCGCACAGCCGCGGCCTTTGGTAAACTTCATGAAATTCTTCTTGAAAATTCAATTCTACCATCGCGGGATGAAACGCGGCCCGCGGAAGAGGTAAGCAAAGCCGGATTCCGTGTAATTTTCATCTCGAGGCCGTCTGCCAGGTGAATTGATGAAGCGAGCGGAACAAACGCGACGGCAGAATCAACGACGCGTTTCTCAGAACGACTTCATCTTGCTGTTTTGTTTCCCCCCCTCTCTGTCGCGAGCGCGACAGAAAAAGAAACGTTTTAGCGAAATTTTACGGTCGCTCTTAGAGAAAATTTCTGTAAAATATGACCGTGCGTTGTTTAAGTAGACGGTGAATTCTGTGAAAACGTGATGAAATACATACTGTATTTCGAAATTTGCGAAACAATAATTTACCTGCTTCACTTGCCATTTATTTTCCGCGCAAACAAGGAAGGATGGAATATTTAACTGTCAACTTTTCAAATTTCAAGTTTAACCCTTTGCACACCGAAAGGCGACTCTCAGTCGCTGAATGATAGTTTCGCAAATTTTTGAAATCCAAAGGGTTAAATAGTCGCACGAGTAAATTTCAGTAGATTACTTAACTAAACCAAATGAAGTTCAATATGAACGAATCTTAATAAATAATTTGGTATTACAAAATCTTTGAAATTAATGTTACCGGACGACTATGAATTCCTTCTCGAGTGCGAAGAGTTGAAATTAAGAAATTTTCAGAGATTCCAATTTCCGAATTTTTTCAGACTATCAAATCTTCAGAATTTCCTTCACAATTTTCTCGACATATTAAGAAATTCCATTCTCCGTAATCACTCTCCGTTTATGTCCCACATTTTCACATATAATACACAAAAACCTGTTTCTTCGAAATTTTCCAAATTTCATTTCGAAGTTAAACAACAATCTCCAGCTACGTCTTTCGTAAACTACCTAAATTAACTACCTAATCCAAACCAATCGCGGTTAAAATGAGCGAACGTAAATAATTCTGCGCGACCATGCAAATGAGCATGCAGCAGCAGCGCCAATACGATGGGACAACACGAAACCGGCACAATTCGAGAGTTTTGAGAACACGACAGGTTTACCTTTTTGAAGTAACCGCCGTGGAGTCTCATGTGGCCGTTGAGCGCTGGTATATTTTTGAATTTCCGATGGCAGAGATTGCACTCGACCGGTTTCGGCTCGGTCTGCGACTTGTTGGACGTCGTCACGGTGACGGGAGACGCCGAATTTCCCGGCGACGGGCTGCTTTTCCCCACGTTTCCGCTTCCTGGTGAATTAGCCTGCGGCTGCTGCTGCTGGTGCTGCTGCTGCGGTTGCTGTTGCTGTTGCTGCTGGGCTTGCTGTTGCGCTTGCTGCTGTTGTTGCTGAAACAAACGACAAACGAGTTGGTGGTTAATTTATTATCAGACGGTACACAAAAACGATACATTAAATATTCATCTTTTTGCAAACGTTACTTTTTATCACATTTCATGCAAATTTATGTTCTTCAAAGGATACCTTAATGGTGTGTACACGCTGCTTTGGAAAGCGTATTCTGATAAAATACATCTTTTCCTTCTATTTTCACCGTTACCCGTCGTGGGTGTAAAATAATTTATTCATGAAATAAAGTCTGAAGATATTAGAGTGTTCAAACGAAGCTTGGAAATGAATTAAAGTTAAAATGCTTAGGAAACATTTAAATGATTATAAATTAAAAAGATAAGGTGTACGGGGAATGCTGAACGAGTTAAGAGAGGATTGTTTAAATTAAACGTCTAGCCGATGCCGTTGCAGTTGCTGGTCTCGGTTATGCAAATTCAAGCGGCGGATATAACACTTCAGACGTAAAGGGAGCCCGAGTGTAACATTTAATTCCGTGACGCAAAGCGATTTTTCACTCAACAAAGTCTGAAACGAGGAACGAAGCATTCCTTTCACACCTGTGCCCCCGACAATTAATGGAAACATCTTGTGATTCAAGGATTCTTCCCTTCCCGGCTTTGATGCGTCGAGCACTCTCCAAGATACGATTTCCATGATATTAAATATTCAATCCCGATCTCCACGATTGACTGTTGTCACTCTAACAACCATAGCGGACGATATTAAGTTTCCTTATATTTTTTCGCGGTTTCGATGAATTTTTCATAAACATAAATAATTTTATTTCATCCCACTCGTTACGTATTTTAATAAGAGCTGTGTTACTTCTCACATTAAAAAAAAAAAAGAAAAAATTTGCAGCACAATTTAAATTTATAATTCCATTAGAAGATAAAAAAAGATTGAAATCGTTGAGTTGCGACAATTCTTTAAGAATTATATTACTTCTCATTCGTAAAAAAAAGGAGAGAAAAAAAATACAAAGTTTGTCGCACAATTTAAATTCAGAATTTCATTAGAATATAAAAGAAATTGAAATCTTTGAGTTGCGACAATTCTTTAACAAAGAAGCGATGTTAGAATTTCGATCGACGAGAATTTATCGTACGACGCGATAAAAATTTCAAGAAAAATGTGTGCTCCCTTCTCTTGATCCCCCGTTTTCCACACTTTTTGCGTCTCGAAGACAAAAAAGCAACGGCACGTGCTAATAATACAGCCGAAGGAACCTCGAATTCCTTCTGGCTTCTTGTTAAATTCTCTCGAGAGTTTATCCGCTCCCCTTCCTTCCACTTTGCCACGGAAGTCGGGGGAATTTCTGCAAGTTCGCGAACGTTCGTGGAAGGAACGGCGTACACGGAAGAACGGTTGAGAACGGATCAAGAACGATGCAACTTGTTACAGGACGTAACGTCCTGTAATTTTCGTTTCGCTGCGAAGCCTGAGGAGGAGAGAACCTTTTGTTTCGTTCCAGGGGACGAGAGTGTCGGGGGAGAATGGCTGAAGTGGATGCCAGCGTTCGTGCTTCCTTTATTTTCGCGAGGAAGCTGAATAATGGAAACGCGCGCGGCGAAAAAAATAATATTTTTTTAGGCTGGGAACAACTTTAGCTGGGCTTAAGGGCAAGAGAGAAAAAGGGAGCGCGTTTAAGCGGGGTTTTCAAAATATTTGGAGTGGAAAAAATTTGTTTGGATGGCGGTCATGGGGAAATTAAGTAGAACAACACTGCGCTTAGTCGGACGCGTTATTGTCGTTACCAGAAAGTAAGGAGAAAAATGTAAAATTGGTACACTTTAGCGACATCACCTTGTTATTAGTACTGATAATTACATTATCAGCATCGTTAAACATTTTTCTCATCGGTTGATTAGAAGATTACTGAATAATTAAATAATTTTTAATTTTTGACAAATTATTTGCAGTTTTGTCATTGTTTGTTCTTTCGACATGTGTATGGATCGATGCGATGAAGTTTGATCATGAAACTTTCATACATTCTAAGGAAACATTTTGAATGGAGTAGTAAAACGCTTCATTAGTCAAACGTGTTGCATGATACTATACATTGTGTGTAAATATAAGAAAGATCTATGCATTGATTTTAGTTAAACAGCGAATTGCCTGTGTAAAAAATACAACACATCATGTGACATGTTTATCACTGTAACAAAACAATAAAACAATAAAAACAATATACTTCGTGGTGTAAAACAATAGATTTTTTTCTGTGGATCTTCACGTACCTTTAAGAAATAATTTCATAGGTTAATTGATTAATGTTATTCCTAGTCGTATAATACGTTATTGTACATATCCCTTTTTTGTTACGCTAAGTTTAATATGTATGTCTTTTGATTTTTCCTTTTTTCTTTATACACATATTATATTACACACATGTATTATATACATATTTATATACATATGCATGTATTTATATACATATTATATTATATAAAGGGCTTCGGTCCGTTTATAAATAGAATAAAATAAAAATACAAATAAAATATTGTAATTCTAAAGAAAAAGACTTTTCTCCCGTTTTCGTTCTAAAAATGTTTTTCCAATTTATCCAACCCTCTCCCATTCGAATTTCCATCGCGCCACCTCGATTACGGCGTTTCAAACGATTGTGAGACACAAAACAGCCGCCATGATTGGGACCCGGATCCGACAGAAGGCCGCGCTCGCGCGTCGCTCAAACGAAAATTAATCTTCATTTAATTCCACTGTGATTCCGGGGCCACGTTAATTTTCGCCACGCGAGGCTGATTGATTTCGAAAATGGTCCCGGGATTCATTAACCGTCTGATCAACGAGACGAACTCGAAACGGTGCTCGATGGTCGTTTCGGAAACGTCGAGCGTGTTGGCGCTGGAGCAATTCAAACGCGCGCTGGTTCCCAACGAAATCGAATATCGAAAAGTCGACGAAAAACGGGTCAAAAATCGAACGGAGTCGCTTTTGTCTGTCAAGTCTTTCGTCGTTATTCCAAAGAAATCGTGAAATCGTGTAGTGAGAGTTACAGCGTTCAGATGTGTTTTCTGCTTTGCTTTGCACCAGGTGTACATTTGCTTTCAAATCTATTTTCCATATTTTGTTACTTGATTATATGCTACTTCTGTTACCCTCTTCAAATCAATAATTATTCTTCATACTTTTGCATCCATTAAGCTTCCAAATTTTTTGCTATATGGTTTCTTAGTTTTCGTGGATGTTAGCTCTTTATTAACGCTTTGCGCTCGAGAGGTGATTGTTAGTCATCTAACGATACTAACATGGAAAATTTCCAAATTCGAAATATTTACTAACATTCGCCTATATTAAACGTCGTTTAGTTTACTCAAGCGATGTATAAACCTATAGAAGGGCTTATTCCAAATTGTTAAACTCGATGCATATTCCATTATTTGAAAATCTTGTTATGGGGAGAAAGAAATGTAAGGGATGCTCTCATTTGGTTGCAAATCCAGTGATTTCTCATAAATGTGGTTATATTGCTCATCCAGCTTGCCTATGGAGAGCTGGTCACTCATACTCTAGTATTTCCTTCATAGATTGCGATACTACTGCATACAATTCCTCAAATATACCAGAAACTAATATACAGTTACTTAGCCAATTCCGTTTAGCCCTTTGCAATCGAGCGGCGTTGAGACGAAGCCTGGGAGGTTTGATGCGTCCAGAGTATAATATTTAAGAGATTTTGTTGTATTTAATGTAAAAATAAATAAATTGGTGTAACTTTATTATTTGAATACGTTTGGTTCAGTATAAAATAGTTTTAAGGTACCTGTAGAATGCTTCCCTAATATAGCCGAAATCGTCCGAGCGAAACGGCCTCGAGTGTAAAGGGTTAATCGCTTAATCGTTAAACAAAGACGATCTACGTGGCTGCGATAAATCGAGACGAATCGTCTCCCAGTCTGCTGAGATCGACGCGCGATCTCAGAACGCGATTCGCGACGGCGCCAAAGTGAAATGTTAGCCGAATTTGTTGTCGAGGAAACGTTTGCAGAGGCTCGGAAAATCGAGCAGGTTGTCCGTTCGACTGTGAATCTGTCGAGGACGAAGGAAGTATGAAGTTTGTTCGACGAAGAACGGAAATTAAGGGAATCACAGGGCGCTGGAACGGAAACGTTAATCTGGACGTCACGGTTAGTGTTGCGATTACAACAAATTGGCACGTCAAAGTGAACAAGTTAGGACTCGGTGCACGGTAGAACTTGGTGAACTAACGAACTCGACGCGAATTAGAAGTTGGAACTTCGTAACGTTTGAGCTCGCCGAAGTAGAGACGAACCCTTGGAGCCGCACCGAGGTTAGGGTAGTTTAAAAGTTCTTTCGTTTCGAGAACAGCTACACCTGAGTTTAATTTGTGGTGTTTTTTTTTTCTTTTTTTTTATCGAAGCACAAATTACCATGAATACAACGGGTGAAAATGAAGATTTATCGTTTGGTAATACAGAATAGCAAATCTATACATGGGTATATATAGAAACAATGCGTAATCCCTTTTGTTTACAGTATTTTGGCATTGTTAGTTTTGCGATGACCATGACCAACTTTAATAATCTTAGCTGTTGCGTATTTAATTTTACCTCGACAGTTGTTCGAGTACAATGTTATTCAAAAATTGGAGAGCGAATCTGAAAAGATGCACGCGTTCTCCAGAATGTACCTTATAAATTAACGAAAATAGAATTGCAAGACGTCAGGTTTATTAACGCGTGCCGGACCGATTTTTGAAGACTTTCTGTTCAGACCGCGTGGGACGTATACGACCCACACTTTCACGATTAAATAATGTTTCTGACCTACGTACGCTTCACAATTTTTCAACAGTACTTAACCATAATTAACACTTTTAAAAAATTTTTTATTTTACAATGAAAATACCTACCCAACGGCTTGAAAATTCAGCGTGGGACGTATACGTCCTTGACCATTTATATGTGGGTATTTATTTGTTTATAATTATAACACTCAGTGGCCACAAATGTGGACGTCAAGTTATTTTGTAAATTTGTATTGTTTTTCCAATTTTGTTTGCTTTCTGAATCCCTATTAATATAAAATGAACAAATCGTAATAAACAAGAAGATTACGTCGTTTTTTCTCTTACTATAAAAAATCGTCCCTGAAGAGATTAAGGAACAATACAGACATTCATCTCGCTGACGTTTATTACTGTTTCTAGGGCATTTTGACCCTCCCTCCCCTCCCACCGGAGGTACCATCGTGCCAAAAGCATTCCGTTTGATTACCCTCCCCCTTTTGCTTCATCAAATACGTAATCCGGTCGATCGACGATGATCGCGGCTCGTTTGTAGCGGGGTGGTGCATCGTGGAGCACGAGTGAGTTCAATTTAAGACACGAACGAAGCGGCAATAAAATTCGTTTAATTCGTGCAGCTCGACCGATTATACTCCCTACCCCGCCACTCTTCGTTCGAGAAGTCTCTTTGCGATAAAACGACGGTCAAGTATCGATCCGTGGCTGAATACCTTTTGAGATAATCTCTGTTTGCTCTTTTTACCTTCTCCCTTGCTCCCCTTTGATCGTTAACGATGCTCTGGCTCTCTTGAAATCGATAACCTGAACTCCTTCGAGGACTGCAAAAGAGGGGGGTGGGGGCGGAGGGGTCAGTGGGAGGGAAAGAAAATTGCAAACTGAACGTCGAGACACGGTTTTTCGGTGAACTTGCCCCGTTTAAAGAAACGGACGGGGGAAATTCATTTCCAGGATCCAACGATCTTAATACCAAATCTAAATTTTCCACTTTGGATTCTACGGTTCAACGTTTCTAATGCCTAATTTGAATTTCCTCTGGCTTCGCTCCCTGCGATCTCGCGTTCTCCTAATGCCCGCTTTAAATCTTCCAACTTTATGCCCGTGATTCAACGTTTCTAATACCCAATTCAGATATTCCGCCTTCATCTTCCGTAACACTTTTGAAACTGCACTCGTACAGAAATATTGAAGCCCGGCAAAATAAATCGCTCGGAGGAACCTCAAAGTAGCAAGCTGAAAGGAATGACGAAAGCGTAGATTTATTTATTTATTTATTTGTTTGAATAATTTACGGGTAAGACCCATTAGTGTACATATGTAAAGTGTACAAGTTCAAAACGGAAGACATTACATATGAAATAAGAATGAATAATGATAATACCTACACCACAAAATAAATTAAAATGAATTAAAATAAATTGCATATTGTAATAATGTAGTAAATTAGACAAATTTAGACAACAGTTTACAAAAAGAATTGACCGATCCAGTGAAGAAATTTTACTTAAAACTGGTCTTTTCTGCAAGTATGTAGATACGGTTTACAGGGTCGGTATTGCTGTATCTGGTAGTATATTTGCATGACAATGGAATGTCCGTAATGATCTCGGTAATCTAGTAGGCGAATAAAAGTTACGTAGATTCGATACGTAATTTCTTTAAACAACCCTCTAATTACGTCGACAATTCTTTCTCGAAGCAATGCCGAAAGCAGACGTTTACGGTGAAATCGTTTATAGGGAACGAACGAGGCATGAAACGGTGTTCGCAGGTTTTACACCATCGACCTGGTCGTTTCGTCTCGAGGGACCATGCGATCGTTCTGCCTGGTGAAACGGCGCCGAGGAAAGCGTCACAGCTTCCCGTCGCGAACGGCTCGGCCCGTTAAAGTGCAAAATTACGGGGCGTTTCCGGGACGCCGGTCGGTTCGTGAAACAGAAGGAAATTCGGGGCCGCGTATTCCTCGTCGGCGAGCGAACGTTTGTTCGTGCACCGGAAGTGAGGCGAATCGCGGCGGGGATTAACGAAGAGGCGCAAGAAGCGAAGGCGCTTGGATCGGGAAGATTTATGCGATCGTAAAGAGGAGGCGAGAAAGAAAGGGAGACGAACAGGAAGAAATGTATACGCGTCGAAGGTGAAAGGGGCAAGCGACGAGGAGGAAGTGTACCGTAGAATCAATAAATTATTATGATAAGATCACACGTATGTTCGGATAAGAGAATTTTCGCAAAGAATGTATTATCGTTCGTCTATTACATAGATCAGATATTTTAATGAAAATATGTAGGAATGCGATCGAGTGGATACCATTCTGGAAAAGTGTGAAAAGTACTTGAGTTGAGCGACAGCCGTGTATATTTGGATTACAGTGTTTCTAAGACGCGAAATATATGAGGATTTGAGACAACGTCACGACTGAGGAATTTTGGGTGAACGTGAATGCATCGAGTGAGAAAGGTTGACAATTAGAAAGAAAGGAAACGAGTGTTTGGAGGAATATATGATGGAAATTGAATACAGAAATACTACGAAGCAAAAATTAACCATAAACCAGCTTTCTCTTAACGTACTTCCTCAAGGGCTTCATCCAAGAAGCTAAGCCACATCTAGCATTTTAGAAAGTTCGAAAACATCGAGAAACAGAACTGCAGGGGCTGAAGGACCCGGACGGGGTTGTAAGAATTTCGACCACTGCGTTCTGCTAGTCTTGTGAGAAAATTCGCTAGGTGTGGTCAAAATTGCCCCTCGTCGTGCTATATAAAAGTATTAATAAATTATCAAAGTATTATTTCACAAATAAGAGTTCATTTCATTTAACAATATAAAACCTCATTCCCAATAATATATGATGGGGAAAATGCGAGCGCGAGGCGAAAAAAGTGTTCTTTTTCTTTTTAAAGAAGTAAGAACGTCGAAGTTGCTAAGTTGAAAAATCGTTTATACTATTAATTTGTTAATATTAAATTATTTTAAATACATTAATAATATCTAAGAGCTTCACTTTAGTTTACCTACACCTAAGCCCTATCAAATATTTTAACATTCAGTTACATTAATTTAACAAAACAATTATTCAAGAGAAAGAGAAAAGTTGAGTATGGACCATTATTATTATTATCATTACTGTTCGCTGAGCGAAATAAACAAGGCTGACAAATAAAGATGCTTGGAACAAGAGGGGGCGTAGAAAGGGGAAGAATCCGAGTGTTAGAGATATTGGATTGCTCACGAGGGTCGCTGCGGGATTGGACCACTATCTTGGATGTTTCTGGCATGTATGATTAAATTAGAACAATGCTGGCATAACTTCTACCGCCCGTTTATCCGTGCTACACTACTCTCTGCAACCTACCCAGTTTACCACGTACTAGACGCTAGTAGTTCAGAAAGTCTCTCCCTCTCTTCCGCTCGTATCCTCCCTCACTTTCCTTCCGTTTCTGTGTTCTTTTGCTTTGGTGACTCAATATATTAGCGATTTAACAAATTCTAATTAACTTACGCTTAGCGGTAATAATATCTAAAGGATGCATACTAATCATTAAAATTAATTTTGCTTCTGAATATAACGGTGGATAAAAAGCATAGTTAGATAATATGCATATTTAGGACAATAAAACAGTTATTTAAGAATTATAGACAGAAAATTTTATACGATCTTCTATATTTTAATATCGATCGATATTATTTAATCACCATTGATATTACAAATTGTTTGAAGTTTACCAATTTCAGAAGCGAACCAAATTTTGAGCTCTTTAGTCACGTTTTACGATTTTTACCTTTTGTTAATTATTCTTCGAAAAGGGGGCAGAGTTTTCACGAAAATCTCGCTGATAAAAATAGTTACGGAAACCACGATCAATGTTAAAGTTGGTCGAAAGCAACCGAAAGTTAATCACTTTATAAGACAATCATTATTGCTTCTTCGATTGTAATCCTTGATATCGGAACCAGTTGATGGGGGCAAATATTGGACTCGATTAAAACACAGCCATTGTTTCTACGAGGTCACGAATCAGCTGTCTCGTTAGAAAAACGAAAAACGACGACTATGATGGAATTGTTCGATGTTACGTATGCGTGATACAAAGAATATAACAATCTCGTAAAACGGGGCGATTTTGCATACCAACATAAATCGGAAAGATGGGACGAAGTTTTTTCTGTGTAGCGTCTTGTTACGACGAAAATCGATTTTAAACATTCATAGGGGAACTGTGTGCTTGACTGAAAATCGAGGCTGCTCTCGTGTATCCATAGTGCCCGTACATCACAGCTTACGGAACCGTTTTTCTACAGTGACACCAGACACATGAAAGTGATTTTACATGAAATTACGAAGGAAAATATCAGCAATAATTAAATAACGTGATAACAACAACAAAAATAGTATTCGAGTATCTCCACATCAGTCAAAGCGTTAAAAAGAAAAAAAAAACAGAAATAAAAATAAAATTTGTGAAGCTGCTCTAAAAAAAGAATCTTCCTCGTTCAAGCACCCTAATTCATAGGATCGTGAGACACAAGTCTAATCCGATTAGAAGCGGTTCACGCGACAAAATTCTTCCTCCCCCGCGTCTTTGACTGTACATAAACCGAATCACGCTGGTAGCCTGTCGCCAAAAACGAAGGGTGGCGGATAGATTCGATTACAAAGCCTTCGAGATCTCTTCTTTCTCTTCCGCGTCGTTGTCGGCGTGGGCTCGGCTCGGCTTGTTAAAGATTAACGTCGCGGCGTCGCGTTCATGGATCCAAGAGCCGGAACAGGGCCGGCTAATGTAACAAAGGAAATCCAGGCGACGAGGGACCAAACCTAATTACGAGGCTCCCTCTCTCTCTCTCTCTCTCTTTCACTCTTTCGCTTTCATTTTCAAAACGGTTCTTCTATGATTTAGTTTCTCAGGATTACGAAACGATTCCTGCTGCCTTTATCCGGTAAACGTTACGCTTTCATATTCTTACACAACCCTTAGGTCAATGAGACTACCGATATAAATATGCATGGCTTGATCTTGATCTTATCTAATCTTCGCATATATATTTTATAACAAGCTTATAAATGTTCAGTTACATTTACCAAAATATATCATCCAAAAGGTCACTTGGTATAACAGTATATCATCAGACTGCGGATTCTTACGCGTTTATGGGAAATTCAGATACATTGAAAAACACGAAATGCAAAACTATGCGAAATATACCAAGTAAAGTATGCACTGTAACATTCAGAAGGTGAAACACATTTCTGAATAATTATATTTACATATATTACTGTACCTCATTACACGTATACCTAACACAATATAATCTGTGAGCACAATAAAAAAGTGGAATCTCTCTCTTAAATAGCCAAGCGAAGCACGAACGAAGTAGACCACACCCCTGAACTACATTCCCTATGAAATTCTACCTAACCACCACCCCTTCGTCCCTTCCAGCGAGACACCCTCCACCCCCCCGTCAAAATTATATCAACATTCCGTCTCGAATCACCGTCTGCACGAGTTTCGTCGTTCCCTCGACGCTTCGAGGACGCCGCCGTCGCCACCTTACATCGACGCGCCCCTACACTCGAATTTACGCGCGGGGGGATGGATATAGGGAGGGATGACGGTACCAGTAATGGAAACAGAATGGGATAATTCCGCGAACCGCGGACGGACGCGGTAATTGCGAATAATTGCATTGTCTTCGAGTCGTTCGCTCGAGTCCCTCCGTCTCTCCACCCCCCCCCCCTTTCCCACCCCCTCTACCGCTCGCTTCTCTCATCCTCTTTCGCCACGGTGCGTTAGAGTCCATTCCTCTCCCAACGGGCTCTCGTTGAATTGCTTCGGGTACGAATTGAGAGTCGGCCAGTGGAAACTCTCATACCGATTAGGATATCCCTCCTCCCGGGCCCCTCTGCTCCGCCACCCTTCCCTGCGTCCGGTTCCAGCGGCCGTGGAACGGAATTACGTTCAAACCAGGGGACACGCGGCTGCCTTCTGAATCTGATCCCATCGGGTGTAATTAATTTTTGCAGACGGAGATTGCCAAAGGATTTTGACCGTGCGAACACCGTAGATTGTATGCGTTTGAGAATTTCGAAAAATTGGGGGCTGTGGATGGGGATTCGAGGAGGGATTCGAGGAAGAGTTATTTATCACTGCGATGGACGTTTTGAGGAATTTTTGGAGCACGTTCTGCTATGGTTCCTGGGAAATCGGTGAAGCAATTTTTATGTTTGTTAAAGTTTCGTTTCAATCCTTTCGTCGGTGCTTCGTGTTGGGGAGACTATGTTCGTGTTGATTGTGTGCTTCGTATGAATTAGAGTAGACGAGGCGAAGGAATTTGGTTTTCGAAGAGATTCAGTAAATTTTCCAAAGATTACTCGAACTGTGTATGAATTTTGAAGATCAGTTTATGCTATGTTCTGAGAGCAGTTCAAGCTATTACAATTTACTATTCCAATTTACCGACCATCGTGGCGAGAAGAAGCTCGAATCGGAGAGTGAAGTTAGGAAAAAGAAAGGGGGAGAAATGGAGACGAAACGTATTCGGTCTGACAATCGTGATAATTGTGCGAGCATTACTTTTTCCGCTATCTTCGAATTCTTCCCTGTCTTTGAGTTTCAACTTGTAGTTGCGAAAAACGATTCCACGCGAACCGACGCGCTAAACAACTTGATTGCGAGCCAGATGATGACACGGAAAATGGACGGCTGTATTTTAAAAGTCTTTCGGTAAGCGTGCAGGACAATGATGTTCTCTGTTAACAATCGACCAGCGGAACCAGGTCAAGCTTCTTTTAAAATATCTCACTCGATTAATCGCAGCAGAAACGGTTAATACGATATAAGATGAATAGTCGTTAGGACAGTTTGAAGACTGTGAAATGCATTGAACTTGTTGTCACGCTGTTTCATAATCGCTGATACGAATAGAGTTTGCGGAACAAACTGTTCTGTTAATACGATTCAGGTGAAAATTGTTAAGAACTGGAAAAATTTCAAATTGAAGATAGAAATGAAGAATCGCATATAATATTTTATCATTAATTATATTATGTATATTTATCAACATAGGAAATAATTAAAATATAATTGTTTTTCGTGTTTACCTCTAAATAAGAGATAAAGTTTTATATGCACAAATGCAAATTTAACACTAGAATTGCCGACAATTAAAGTGTACTTATTTGCATGGAAGAGATGAAATTGAAGGTCACACGAAAAAATACCGAATACATAGAAAACAATTTTTTATTTCTACTTTCTGCAGAAAATCATGGTCAATTTTGGAAGATTCACCACAGCGAATCTATATGGCTGCTACGAATAATCACCGATTGTTCATTTTGACTGCTCTGGTAATTCTAGTGTTAAAAATAGAAACAATGTAACACGATTAATAGTACATTAATCCAAGGAATAATCATAATAATCAATAATCAATAATCAATAATCGTGCACGTATTTACTGATCAGACAGGTAACCGTAGCAATTTAGGAAACCAGAAATAATTAACCTGGGAAATTCTCGACAATGGAAATCGATCGCGTTTTCTTAGGAAACCGAGGATACAAAGGTAGGATAACCCGAGGGAACGTAAACGTTAATAATTGCGAGGATACGCGTTAGCTCGTCCGTGTGCGTCGCGCAACAGCCGCATGTCGTTGTTGCTTTATCTCCGTATTTTACGTCGACTTCGCAACGAGTGCTCTTCACGACAAGAGCCGACACGTCGATGGAGCTTGAGCCTGTGTTGATATAACTCGTGGAACGAGAGCAAGAGCGAAAGGAAAAGTGAGGCATTAAAAAGTGGAACAAGTATCGCATCGAGCTAATTACCATTCTTCCAACGTTGTTTCTGTTTTGCGGAATAATTAGCCGCCCTTCGAGCGAAACGGCGACTCGTGCTCGAAGTTGACGATAGGTGAAGAGCCGAGGATGATTTCTGAGGCGTTGGTATTATTGTATCAGTAGATTTTAAGGTGAAAGGGAATCGGGAAAGGAATTCTATTGGTTTCTTCTAAAAAAAGGATAATTCTCTAGAGTTATGCTAACTGTTTTAATACTAGAACTACCGACGATTAACAGTGTACTTATTTACATGGAACAATTCAAATTGAAAATTACAGGAAAAAATACCGAATGCATAGAAAACAAATCTTTATTTACACCTTCTGCAGAAGATCATAGTAAATTTTGGAAGCTTGATAAAGTAAATTTATAAGGTTGCTATGAATAATTATCAATCCGTCATTTTGACTGGTCCGATAGCTCTAGTGTTAAACTCGTAAAATGAAATCGTATGAAGATGGTATCAAGGCAAGCATTTTGAGTATTCTAATAATGATACAAGAACACAGTTCTTTGTGTTGAATTTACAACAGCCTCCCCTTATTCTTTATCGTGAACCATATGTGCCAAACGCTTTTGTTCTCCCATTCTCTTTCTGTTTCTTCAGCTGCTTGTTTCCCGAGTATGTTTTCTTGGACACGACCCGTCCTCAGTTTCTTTTCGCGCGTGCAAACGTGACAAGGCAAACGATCATGCTAGAAACAACTTGCTGCTATGTCAAACACGAAGCTACTTCACTGTAAACTGCAACCGTTCCACGAGTCGACAAAAATTTGATTGCAATATTAATAGACAGCAAACGTACATCACGATCGATGTCATGTTTACAGAAATAAATATATAGTGAAATAATTATGAGTCCTTGATAACAAATATAAATTCTTCCGAATTTACAATGCAAGCCATCAACCAATATTTGTAATGTTCTTTAACACTGGATTTAAAGACACTTCTTGTACATCTACTTCTAATGTACATATCCTAAGAAATAGGTATACATCATACAGAATTCAAAACTCCAACGTTGAGAGCGAAATAGATCAAGGTATACTCGTATCAGTTCATCAATAAAAATCATCAAAAATTATTAGGAATAATAGTAATCTTTTTTTTTGCAAATTTTGCTCATGAAGTCCGAAATCCGTCAAATTGACGGGTCCCAAAAACCTAGTGTTGAAGACCAATTTTCGACGTTGTTTTCGAAGATATTAAGGTTGTCATCGATTCGGTAAGAAGAAGTACGTTTTAATTATCCTCCCCGCCAGATCCATCGCGTTCTTCGCCCGTGGAAAACTTTGACTTTTATGCGACGGAAACAAATTATGCTGAAAACACGGGGCTCAACGTTAATTTCCGGCCTTGGCGTTTCACGGTTCTCGAATTTCCTTGATAAATAATGCTCCGGGGTTTGTGGAAAGTTTATGATTGGCACGGGCACGTTTCAAACTTTACGCGCCGACTCCGCCTCGTGTTTTTCGTTTCTCACAAAGCTATGAATATTTAAACTTTTATAATTACTGGTTTTATTTGTACGGGCTCGTCGGAGGCTCGGTCGCCCGGTACTTCTTGACGAGGTGGAAATGCAAGATGAAGGGAAGAGGATCCTTCTCGGTTTAGCAACGAATCGAACCCGAGTTTCGCGCGATACGCGGTGAGAAAACGAAAGACGTTGAAATTGAATCTACCTTGTCTCGAGGTGGAAGTTTGCATTAGCATCTGCTGTTTACAGACACGTTTTACACCGGTTAACGCTACGAGGAAGAACGGTAACAACTCCGTGGCGTCGATTGCTTTTTACACTTGGATGCTAGCTCATCCGTGGGGTTCGTTTCATTATCTTAAAGAAATAACTGTCAGTAATTATGGAGTCGATGAATCTTTCAGAAAAGCGATCGATGGAGCTATCAGTGATAGTTCAACGAATACCTAACATTCAAGTATTACGATCCTTCTATATATGATTCATACAAAGAATGATTAAGTGTCTTTATCAGGTCCTTAACACTAGAACTACCGACAATTATAGTGTACTTATTTATATAAAAGAGATCAAATTGAAAATTACATGAAAAGATGTTGACTACATAGAAAACAAATTTTTATTTATACCTACTGCAGAAAATCATAGTAAATTTTGGAAGCTTTACCACACTGAATTTATAAAGCTGCCATGAATAAATAATTTGATCATTTTGACTGCTCTGGTAGTTCTAGAGTTAACTACCTATTAATTTGAAACCCTACATCTACCATACTAACACCCCCATAAGTAGCTACCGTCAAACTCTTCCATGAAAGAAAGGAGTCGACAATTCTCTGGCAAACTGCCCAATTACATTTTCAATCAACCTTTCGACGCTTCCAATCTTCATTCTCTGTAACCAAATCAAAAAGCAACATCACCAAAACCTATTACCACGAGTTTTTTAACGCTTCCAACCACCTTTCTTTCTTACCAAACCGAAAAGCAACATCATTGGAATCTATTATCAAGCGCACGTCCCTGGGGGGAAAAAAATAAGCAATTCCCTGTCGCTCGCAACAGCTTCAAAACAGACAAAGCTACACGTGGAACACGAGCAACGTAGCGAGAACGGGGGCCCTGGAAAGCCGAGCAATCCGTTCAGAAGGGACACGGAACAAAGCGGTCCGGAATATCTTGATCCAGCGCGACATCATGATTCATCGCGCGGGTCAAGGGGGCGGGGGCAGAGGGACGGGGGAGGCACGAGCGTTAACGGGAGAAGTAAACACGACCTCGGTGAACATTATCGGTCCACGGTGACAAATCCAGCTCGCGAAGGAGGACATAGAGACAGAGGAAGCAGCCCCCTGTGCACGTATCCACGTACACTCCCGTTCGTAAGTTACGGAACGCTCACGTGAATTTTGCAGGAAATACTTGGTGCGGACAGATTGTTTGGCAAGACGTTAAAAGAACAGGGCAATCTAAGTGATAAACTCAATCTGCGATTAAAGAATAAATAAACGTCTTTTTATCTTCAATTTGTTCGACTTTCGATGAATTACGGCGTGGGTGTACACGTTATCAGTTTAAGGCTTGAAAAAATACATATTACTCTTTAAAAGTATCACAAGAATTTAACAGAAAGTTAGAAAGACCCTATTAATCGAATTCTATCTGTTGCAAATTATACCGCTGCGATTGACCTTTTCGTTCATTTAACCCTTTCGCTTCGGATGTCCAGTCCGCCGAAGTACTGTCCATGTACGGGCGCGCTCGCCGCGAATACGCACAATATGCGTTGTTGCTGTATATACGTCTTCCTAGGTCTTAAGCAACAATTTTGCTAAATAAATCAATATTGTTATTATATAATGAGTATTATTTACATTTTTGGTATGCAAATATTTACAATTTAAAAGTTACAAGTAATATTTAAATTTTGAATTAATTATGGTCCGCAAATAAGTTAATATATGTCGTCGCGTGGCCGCCGCTTATAAGCGGCGCTCGAAGCGAAAGGGTTAAACGTTCATTATTCAATCTACACAATAATTTGTAATTGTAATTCTTTGCCTTTTTGTGGCATTGTTGTACTATAATATAATTCATTATTTGTAATTTTATGTACTTCAAGCGCCTTGGCCCGTTCATTGTTAAATAAATAAATAAACAAACAAACAAACAAACAAACAAACAAACAAATAAATAAATAATTCATTAAATATTTCAGCGTCCAGCGATTTACGAAGGGAGGTTACGAATGCAACCCGTGCTAAAAATGTTTCCAAAGTTTTGACCGACAGCGTAGAAACGACACCACTCTTCTTCTCGGCTACGGCGTGTTTCGCGCCCGGGACACGACGAGACACGGCGGTATTCTCCGGTGCAGTTCAGCGAGCGCATAAATTCCTCGAACACATGGCGCCTGAGCTTATGAACAATAACCACGGCTGGCTTCTCCACCTCCGCGGCTGTCGACGTTGATGCCAGCGGCACGTTAGCCGACCTCCTAGCCGGTAATTACGCCAGACCCATAAACATTCGGCTCACGGTTCAATCTCGCCCGGAAGACAAGGGACACAAGTGCCAGGCGTGGCTTCCTGGCACATGCCACCACCCCCGCGCCGCCACGGATCATCTGCATAACGTTTTCTGCATCGGAGGCCCGGCCTCTAAGGGATTTAAACCGGCTTATTATGGCTGTGATGCATGCGTACGCGGCAGAGTCGCGCGTTTGCCAGCCTGCGAATAAACAGGCAAAGGGGCACGTTCATATGCAGGAATGCGATCGAGTGGATGCGAGTTTAGGAAAACGTGAAGAAGAGTGGTTGAGTTGAGTGATAGCCATGTGAACGCAGAACGTTTGGACTCGAGTATGTCGGTTTAGCTGCGAAAAAATTTCCGACTTCAATGATATGGCCTTGGGCAGCGAAAAGTTTGCTCTGAAGGACGAGCAGGTTGCAATTGGGAGTTGTTCCCAGGTGTCAAATTTGAAACGACAGAGTTGAGTTGTTACAGTTTAATGTGGTCTTGTACTGTTCTTTCGCTCGTCTTCGTGCGTGTGCTCGTTTGCCAGAAATTGCCCGATATTTGTAGGAAAAGCGATGGCTAGCCCTAACCAACCACCGTGGTTTAAAAATATTACAGTTCTTCCCTTCTACCGAGTACGCGCGGTTTAGGCAGGTATACCCTTAGCTAGGGTAGCAATTGTATAATATAAATCTAAATCCTACTTACTATAGTCATCTATCATATCACTATAGTTCAAATATCTGCTATTCGCTAAATTGCAAATATTCTTACTTGCAAATATTCGATGTATCTGTTGATATTGCGTTATATCCGTATAAAAAGATTTTGAAAATATGTGGTTCAACATCAGACTTTTTTTGGCGGACCTTATAGTACATTAAAATTGTGTTGGGAAAAATTCTTAGAGGTGCCTATTTTTTTTATCGTTCTTTTTTGATTCTTTTACCTATTATTATTTAACGATTGTATGACAAGATAGCATAGCCCGTTTCGCAAGGAAAATTAAACTAAAAAAAGACACGTGTCCGTTATTAGCAGCTGTGATGTTCCATCTTTTCTGACTATTTAGTGTACTACGTGAATGACCATATTTCATCGAAGACACCCTACTATCGCTACAGCGCTGACCGCATATGCTCGAATTTATAGCCACGTAGATTGCTTTCAGAATCACGGTGCAAGATAAAGTGTATTGAAGAATGGTTAGTTTAAAGAAAATGGTTATATCGATCGAACAGGTGTAAGGAGATGGTGTAATATTGATTTATTAGGAGATATTAAATATGATATCCCGAAAAAAGAACGTAGAGTTTCTTCGCACACATTGGAAGCACTATCTTGGATCGTGTTTGATGAAAGATTTTTCAAATGTATTCGAGGAAATCGAGGGGAGCCGAATATGTGGAAAGCGTTCTTTAAAGAAATCCGGGAGTCTGTTTGGTGAAATCGAGAGGATTTCTCTTGAGAGAAGTCAGGAAAATCTTTCGAGCACGGGAAGAAAATTTGCTGCGAAAAGCAGGAAAATCGTCGGGCGAGATTGAGAAGAGTTTTCGAAGGAAGCTAGAGAATTTTCAAGGAAATCCAAAGTGTTTTGCTAAATAAACTTGATAATGCTTGCCTCTTGAATTATACTGAGCCAACCATACTAACATTCTGGTACAATTATAATATTTAAGAATACGAAACATATTTATACGTTTGACTAGCTGAAAGGCACAACGAAAAACGGAATTTAACCAAAAAATTTATTCCAATTTTCCCTTCTATCGTATGAATCGTTCGCCAACAGAAGATCCCTACAAAAGTTCATCCTTAAATGTCGTAAACGAACAATTGAAATTGTTGGAATTTGAATACAGAAATATTACGAAACAAAACTAACCGAAACCCAGCTTTCACTTAACGTACTTTCTGAAAGGTTCGCTCCAAGTACCCAAGCCACATTCTGGCAATTTAGAAAGGACAGAAAGGGGATAAAGGACCTCGGTTAGAGTTGCACCTTCCTCGTGTCACATAATGAACAGTTAAAGTATTTCAAAATAGCAGTTTATTTTATTTAATAATTTAAAACCCCATTTCCAACAGAAATTCTCAAATAAACCGGTTACCCGCATAATACCGCCTAATTCATACGTCGAACAGATTCAAATTCAAGGGAGACATCGGCCGCCCACGTTCGAATCGTCGAACGACATATCCACGGGAATCTCTCGAACGTGGAAAGCCATCAGTTCGGTTGGAAGCACAGTCGGCTAGAAAGGGGGGCCATGAATCAGCGAAGGAGGAGACGCGGAGATACGTGGGGCTCCGTCTCGGTTCCTTAGCTCGCGAAATCGCGTTACGTAGACAGACGATAATAAATACGGCGGCGTCATAAATATTCGGTGCACGATTTAATCTTGCCGACGAGGCACGAGTGCCAAACGTGGCCCCGGCAGCAGATGTCCCTTATTTGACCGAGCACCGCCCGGGATCATCTGCATAATGTTCCCCGGGCAGAAGTAAACGATCCCGAGATTAGGTCAGGAGTTCTCCGGGTGCTCGGTCCCGTAATGTTCCTTGCGAGCGCCACGTCACGTGCACACCGTGTGTTCTTTAAATTATCGATTGTCTCGTAGATCTTCGCGCACCTTGAGAACTGGCGAGGCAACTCCCATAAATTCCCATTGTTCCCGCTTCAACCACGGATCCGCCGATTTAATTCGACGTCCGGGCGGAGCTAAGCTTCCCAGGCGAACCTTTTGGAACGCTGCTCGTAAATCGAACACGAGGAGAGTATTTGCGGGGAGAATTCTTTAGCGACGTAACAGTGACGCTTGTTACTCGCCAAGCTGTGATTCCTTTGTGGGCGTTCTTGTTTTAATTGTTAATTACCAGACTCTGATAAGTAACAGCGAGATAACAAGGTTGTTGGATAGACGAACGTACGTTTATTGAAATGCACAAAACAAAATATAAGTATGAAAAAAGAATATGTAAAAGATCTAGAGAAACTGGAGCACATACATTGTTGCTCTTGCAAAGGGTTCTATATCGACTGACTGACATACAGCTGACTGAAAAACATTTATCAGATAGCATCATAAAATGAATTAAGTTAGGGATGTAGCGCCGCATAAGGGAGCGCACATACTTGCATACAGGACTATTCTAAAAGATATACTTATTTTGCAGTTCTTCTTTTCGTTAACGTTCCAATAATCTCAGAGCTCGTAATGGATACCAATTATTCTTGAAAACCTATCCCTTTGCAATAACAATACAGATCGATAACAACGAGAACAATTTGTTTAATTATTCGAAACGTTACACTCCCGCAGAGCTTACTATGTAGCTGTTTCTCAGTTCGGAACAATGCGCAAAACCACGTAGCTATCAATTAAATCCTGCTTCTTCCATTTATCCCACCTCTCCCGACACTCTAACCCACCTAATCTACCCAACTGCGGCCAATACTCAAAACAATCCCACCGACCAGTCCGCAACACCTATTTCCTTCGATGCCATTCTATCCGATGAAATAAAAGTTGCCCCATTCACTGTACCTCGCACACGCCATAGTTTGTCCAGTCAGGCCAAGAGCGCAGCCTTAAACCGGCTAACGTTCGTGTAGCTCGTTAATTTAGCGCGCTCCCTCACCCCCTTTCGCCCTTTCCGTTTCCCGCAACGGAACGACGTTGCAGCAAGAGAACCCTAACCAGGCCCGAACGATCTGCAGCCGCATTTCGCATGCACTCCGCGCTGCAATTGCGCGACGTGGATGCGTTACGTCGTTTTAACGCCACGGCGAGCCGGCCGACGACGAGCAGCCCGGAAGAGGATCGTTCAATTTAGCAGGGCGGACCTTCGTTCCAGCGAATGGACGACGTTTCTCGTGGCGTGCACCAACTCTGAAAGGGCCGACCTCTTTATCTCGCGTCTCGAGTTCGAGTTTAACGTCTCCGCGTAAACTGGATGACGTGTCTAATTACGCGCTGCAAAAGCCACCCTCGCTGTGGCTAACGTCAGCCAGGTTCTTTTTCAACTCGTGGACAAAATGTTCGCACGTGTGTGTGTGTGTGTGCGTGTGTGTTTGCGTGTACATGGGTACCCTGCCCTTTAAACTCGTTAAAGTGCTACAACGGAGAGAATGCTTTCACGCAGCAGCAAAATGGGTTTCGCGTTTGTAGATGGTTCGGGCAGAACGAGGGGAACTGTAATTCTTTAGGTCGTTTGTTTTACGTGGGTGGAAGAAGACGGAAAGGGTTTTTGTAAAATAAACAGCGTCTTAGTCGTTATATTTTTTGGAACAGTCATGTATGCAAGTAAGGCGCTGCATCTCTAGCTTAATTCATTTCATGATGCTACCTGAGCACGGAACAGCGATTGCCGCTCAAATGTTTTTCTGTCAGCTGTATGTCTGTCAGTCCATAGTAATATGTCTGAGAGCCCTTCGCAAGAACAACTGCCGATTTCTCTAGATTTCTTTTTACATCTTCTCTTTACATATATATTTTGTTTCTTGTATTTCAATAAACTTACGTTCGTCTATCCGACAACCTTGTTATTCTGTTGTTGCTTATTACTAGACCCTGGTAATTAACAACTATAACAGTTTTTCAGTTTCTGGTGGAGAAGTTTCTGTCTACTTGGGCGAAATTCGAGATTCGATGAGTTAGTTACAGAATTGTTACAGAATCGTGATATGAGACGGGTAAAACGAAGCGAAAAGGTAGCAAAATCCAAGGAATTAACGAAAATGGAGGAAAAAGAAAAAAGTAGATGAAAAGCGAAATTACGAGTTTTTTAATCTATTAAACGTTTCATAATCCATTCCTTTTTCCGATGATATTCACTCCCAGCTGTGCTCGCAATCCTTTTCAATCAGCTAACAAATACCTCTGAAAATAAGTCGAGTTATACACATTTTGCCGTTCATTTTGCTGGTTCAATCGAATTGATCGTTGGACGGGTGCGCGTATCGCACTGTTTACAAAGCGAACGAAATTTCGTTACGACGAAAACCCGGTTATCCGAGTAATTTCCGGGCGCACTCGCGGCGACGTCGAAATCAACAGCGTGATCGGTGAAGTGCGTGAAAAAAAGGAAAAAAAAAAAAATGCAGGACGCAAAGGATCCCGGTGACGTTCGAATAATGCATGCCCCGCGTGTATGACGTGAAATATAAAATGGGTCGCCGCACTTGAATCTTTCCCCAGGGCCGGCGTGCGCGATTTATGGCAGCCTATTTTGACAAGGGTGAAACGCACGCACAAAAGAGCTGCTTCGCGAATATTCGATATACATTGAAAATACGCGTGCACACCGGGCCACCGGGGAGGAGGGGGGGGGGGGGGAATGTAATTTCGCAGAAAGCTTTCTTCGTTCGCCGATCCTTTGAGCAGCATTCGTTGAAACGCGCTGTTCACGGTAGTCCCAGTTAGCGAGGACAATTTCGGAGAATCAGGCTGAATTTTCAAGTATTTTCTATATTATTCTGCGTGTAACGGTGAACTTTTTCAAAATTTTCGTTTCTCAGAGAAAACTTGAACTCTGCACGCAGTTTCGGAGTAAAGCTTACCGAACGCGTGTTTTATCAAATACTTCGTTATTTCTTAACCCTTTGCACTCCGAATTATTTTTCAAATTTGTTGTCAATAACTCCCTGGAATTTTGGGTGCTTTATTTGAAAATTATTTCAAATGACAATTCCTCGAGCGGTACTTAATTTTTCTATTAATTACATTAAACATAACTCTCAAGCTTTGTTGTAACTTATATTTGTTTAATTTCATTGACTCTTTGGTATTAAACTTTTGTCCGCTACTGTATCTAAAATGGCACTTTAAAAATGTCGAGTGTGGCTCGACAAAAGAGTGCAAAGGGTTAATTGATCTGTGCTGGGAACTTCGTATTTCTAGAGAACTGATTGATAGATCACGGTATAAATGTTGTTAGTGTACCCTACAAGATACTACTTGTTTCTCGATTTTCAAATCACCTCAAAGGCGACGAAACAGCGTAAGAAGCATAGGACGTATTTGATCAAGTATACAAGTAGCCAGGCTAAAATCACGAATCTCTTCCGTCTTATTCACAAAACAGGACACACGTGTACAGTCGAATAGAACGATAACGGAATAGAGTGGTCGAAATGGCCGGTGGATCGGTCGATACTAGAAACAACTAGCAATGAATAGCAACAGGAAACTAGGCGATAACTTGCTAATGAGCAGCATATATCACTTTTCCGATACTGCAACGAACGCACAACGCCGGTGTTGAATGGTTCGAATTGCAATGTGGAAACGCTGAATCGTCCCCCCCGAACCAATGTACTGTGAACCACCCTGTAAATCACAACATAGTCTTGGCAAGGAAGTTAGTTGTCGAGCAGCCGCGTTTGACGGATAATGGAAAACATTAATCTCCGAGAGAAATATTTGTCACCCGCGTCCGTTTTCCAACCGGGGAATTCGCGTGTTTTGTATCATAAATCCGATTACGCGCGCGGTACCGACAAATCGACAGGCTGCATCGATTTTGTGTTCTTCAGACTGTTACGTTAAATCGTAGAATGTTTTGCATAAAACGGGTCACCTAATTATTTATCTGCAAATTAAAAAAAAAAAATTTGAATTTTAAACTAGACGAAAGTATAGAAGTAAAGGTCAGTCATCATAAAATTACATCTTTCCTTCTAAGCATGAACTAGATTTCCCTTTTGTAGAATTTCCTATATTTTAGTTTTCTTTATATTTGGTAGGTCCAAAAGAAAAACGGGTCACCTAATTATTTATCTGCTAATTAAAAACAAAAAAGTTGGATTTTAAATTAGACGAAAGTATAGAAGCAGAGGTCAGTCATCATAAAATTACATCTTTTCTTCTAAGCATGAACTAGATTTCCCTCCTGTAGAATTTTTTATATTTTAGTTTTCTTTATATTTGGTAGGTCCAAAAGAAAAACGGGCCATCTAATTATTTATCTGCTAATTAAAAACAAAAAAATTTGAATTTTAAATTAGACGAAAGTATAGAAGCAGAGGTCAGTCATAATAAGATTAAAACCACTTTCCTTCAAAGCATGAACTAGATTTCCCTTTTGTAGAATTTCCTATATTTTAATTTTCATTATATTTGAACAAGACATTTCCTGGTAAATTTCTATAACACAATTTCCCATTACCAAATTAGAAATATCCATTCTCAGTGTCCCATCACTGGGCTCAGGATTGTTATTTAACCGAAGAATCGTAATATAAATATAAATTTCCTTTACTCCTACTTTGTTAGATGCATTTCATATATTTTTGCGCACTATAAGCATCCCGCGCTTCGTCCATTAAAATTTCTCATAATTACACAAAGGCCCCTCTATTTAATCACAACGAGAGGGTCGATCGATCAGAAAACAAGCACTACCTATCGTCTTCGACCGCATGCAAAATTTCTAACAGATTCATCTCTGATGTTCTCTCTACAAAGTCGCGTGCACGCACGCACGACCTCCCCATTCATTTCCATCGAGAGTAGCCAACAAAGAAGCGGCGCACGCTAATACAAAGCGACAGTTGCCCTCCGCGTTTTCCCCTCATTTTTCAACCAGGCCACGACGAGTGCTCGCCATTCGTTGGATCGATCTAAACGCGATCCTGGGAAACGGGAAAGGCTGATGAAAAGCGCGCTACGTCGAAAAGCTGCTGCGCACGGACAGGGCACACGCGGTCAGAATGTAGATCTCATTGTTCCAAGCAGCTCTTTTGTCAGCGAACGAATTACTATTGCTGTTTAGACCTCTCTGCGTCTGTCCCCTTCCCGTGCACCCTCTTTTTACCCCGTCAACGCTGCATCCATCGTGCAACATCAACCTGTCCACCCTTATCAGCCTCTCTCTTTCCGCTTGCTCTCGAGCTTCCGCCGTTGCGCTTTCGCTATAATTTCTTCCACGTCACCAATCACTCCACTCCTCGATCCTCGTCCTCTTTCTTCAACTCCTTATCCAGTACTTTGTAGGATTTATTTATTAGAAAGAGATAATAGGGTTCGGATGTAACAAAGCAAAGTTCTCAGATACATTTAAAATAGTTTGGAAATAACGTATAAACAATTTTTCAGCTTTCAACTTTCTGTTCCGCGGTCGAATTCTCCCCGTTGTATATTCCTCCAAACACTCGTTTCCTTTCTTTCTAATTGCCAACTTTTCTCACTTGATGCATTCGGTCATGTTCACTCGAAATTTCTCGGTCGTGACGTAATCTCCAGTACTCATTTTTCGGGTTTCAGGAACACTCTAGTACAAATATTCTATGTTCACAATTCAGCAATTCTACCATTTTTCACACTTTCCCAGAATCTCATCCACTCAATCGCATTCCTACAATTTTAACATCTTCCCCCAATTTTCTTCTTGTTGCTTACCGACTCTCCTCCGGGTCTTCATTAATGGTTTCACATTCAGTTTATACTTTTTTCCGGGATTTATCCGTTGCAGGCATGCCTCTTTTCCCTTTTTGCTCTTTTCCAAGCTATCAATTACTCTCTTCCACAGTTCCCGTACACTTCCTTCGCTCTTCCATTTGTTATTCTATCATTTTTCTTTGGCCTTTTTTTTCATTTCATCCATTTTTCGTGGCCGTCGACTATCCACGCCTTCGCCCGCGGTTTTACATTCGTATCTTGTGGTTTCTTGTTCCATCACGTTCTTTCTTGACGCGCAGCTCGCTGGAGAGTTTGCTGCTCCTCTGATTTAATTCTATTTACTTGGAACGCGTTTAAGCGAGCTCTTTCTTGCACCAGATCGACTTTACTTTTCTTGGACTTCTTCCGGCTCTTGGAGCGTGCGTTTGTAGTGTATTAAGTCTGTTCCAGGCTTTGATAAAAGGGACGGAGAATTGAATTTGCGAGGAGTTGACATGGTAAAGTGGATTTCCTTATCCTCTGTTTTGATTATCAAGCAGCTTTTATTTCTTCCACGAGCAAATCCAATTGGAATTGCGTGGCTTATTTCATTATAAACATCAAGTCGATCCGTTGCAATGATGATCATCCACGATGGGATGTGCAAAGGTAAAAAAATCGCTTTACATAAAAACGAATACGGAAAAACTCGTAAAACATTTTTAACTCCTTAAATACTTTAGCATTTCATCTCATATCTCTACTAAGAAGAATTACGAAGAGAGATACTACATGCTATCAATGCTTCCATAAGGAGGCAATATTTAAGTATAAGTGTATTGAATTAACCACAGTTAACAATTAGCCAATCGAATAGGGAGATCTCCCATTTTTCCCTCAACAAAGCTCTGCAATTGATCCTACTTACATTAGTTATTACTTAGTCTTAAACTAGTAAAGAACTGATTAAAAATTGTATTTTGGAAAAGCAGAAAATGCACTTGACGAACTGTGAACAACACCAGTTCAAGGCTAACTAATAACAAAAGTAAATAGAATCAATGCTTAAGGCAATGCTTTGTTGAGGAAAACATGCGATTCCATTCTTAAGCATCAATATGTAGAACAAAAGTATAATCAGCTAAAATTAACAGCGCGTTAAAATACAAACTCTCGATGTATCTTGGTCGCTATTTTTCACGACACCCTGTATAACCCTTCACTAAGCGAACCAGCGCCAACCGCCAGTGATCATCAGGCAAACACGTTACCGATACGAAAATTGTACGCTGATTATCTGAAACGAGCGATCTGGCGCGCGCAGTTTCGCGCTTTTGCCCTAACGCGGGCCAGCGATCATTATCGGCCGCCACGCCGCTTGTTTCCGCTTTATTGTTACCGTGGCCAGCGCCGCTGTTTGCGAGGCTGGCCCGCCGTTATTGCGGTCGTTGCCGTTATCAACCCGCGGCCGATTTTGTTCTCCGAGCGTCGCGCCCGCGTTTTTCGGGGACGCCCAGAGATAAAATCCCGCGTCGACCCCTATGACGGGGCCTGCGGACGAGTGACGGACGCGCAGGTAATCGAATCGTGGATTTATGGTGGCGGACCGTTTGAAATATTTTGTGGTGATCGCGCCAGGTTCATCGGGTTATCGGCCGCTGTGTTCTGGTTTAATGGCATTAATATTGATGCTGGTACCGATATTTATGCACGTTAGTCCGTTAAGCTTTCAGCGCAGGCCTCGATAAACGCCCTACTACCGATCGCGATTGAACACGGGTTTCGAGGACCGCCGAAAGAACGACGGGAATTTTCTGGTGTTTCGTCACGGTTTAGATTAGACTTGTCGTATGGCTGTGGAAATGTTAAGGATGAAACACGTAGGATGCTTAATATTAAGAAAACTAATCGTAGAAAACTGCAATTAGTAGTATAATTAGTAGATTATGTCCGAGTGTTACGCTTAACGATAAGAACCACCGACGATGTTGAATACAAAATTACGTAACAGAATAATCAATAACGGGAAACGAATCTCCGTTTATCCTTCTTACAGGAGGTCATAGAACATTACTAAAAGTACACCGCTGTAACTTTAGTGAAACTTCAGTGAAAAATAAGAAATTAACTGTTTTTGGGGGAAATCAATAAATAGGAAATAACTGTTTCGATTGCCTTGGTAATCTTAGCGTCAAACGTGCACAAAGGAATAAATGATTCTTCGAAAGTCAGTTGTAACCCAGTATTTTTCAATTTATGAACCCTTTTCAACCCCCATCTCCGACGATCCTACGATCGAAATTCGATTCTGACTTTCATCTTAATCATCCATCATCCGTAAAACGCCCACTCCAAAGAGCACAACGCAGCCGTTCACTCGCAATTAAAATATTTTCCAGAGCCAGTCGATCGATTTACACGGCATTCTTTCGACGCGCGAGCAAACGCGAGCTTATGGACGCTGGGCGCTGTTCCGGTTGACAGTTTAACGATCGCGAGCGTTTCGGGGCTGCCTTTTGCCAACGCTGGCCTGACGAGTCGTAAATCCTCCGCGGCGCGCAGATAGCCGGACAACAGAGGGAGCATAATTCCGAGCGCGTACCACTCGCATAACTCACCCCTCCGGCGTATCTGCACGACGCGGCCCGATACGCGTCGCGCACGCGTCTTTATTAGGGCTCTTTGTTCGAATTTTTACGGTTGTCGGTGCACGTTGGCGAGGCTCGCGCCTTCCAAACGACGCGAATCAACCAGGGAGATTTGTAGCGGCTGCCCGGTGGCAACAGTGCCGCGGGAATTTCGGCTCTATGGTGTTGCGGTGGAACTTCTGAATTCGCTATCGGAGGGATTACGCTGGAACAGATTCGCTATAGGTCGCTGAAAAACATGCCGCTCTGGAAGCAAAAACACGCGTACGCCACGGCTGCTATTTCTCTTTTGGTCGTTTCAATTCGAGATTTAAGCGAGATTTATCGTTAGGATAATAGTGAAGTACTGTTCATTTTCGGACAGAAAATGAACGCGCTGCTTGAAAAGTTTTAACGCTAAAAGAAACTAAAACTAGAACTTGCAAGGGTGTGTTTCTTATATCTTAAGAATAGTTATTAAAATTAATTATTTGCGATAGATTTGTGGCGGCACCCTGGAAATCCTCGAAGGAAAGACCATAATTATAACGGCTGCAGGGAAATGCCTATGGCTGACGCGTAAACGTTTTATTACTTCTTTTATCTGGGCCTCGGACACCAAAAGTCTGAGCGGCAAACTGTTTTGTCCGCGTGGAGTCCCAGGCTTCCTTCGACAATTTCCAGATCGCCACCATGTCCACCTAGAGTACAGACAGCCCTTGGCGGGGGGCTAGGATAGAACAGTCATTAGCATTTTTCCAAGTCCACACTTGTTCATTGTTCTATTCGTTGTATTCATTTCGATAAAACACAATTGTTTTCGGTTTCACATTTCATTTAACCACGCACTCCTACTTCAGATCTACGATCCTTTTTAATCCGACAAGAATACTTATGCTGTAAGAAATGTCTCTTGCACTGCTGGATCTATTAATTTTTCCTAACTGCTCAATTAATCATCCAGCTATTAATAAAACGGATAATCGATCCTAACCACAGTAACTATCAACATCGCTAACTTTACACCGCTAAGCTATCCCAACAAATTCCTACATACGTATGCGACTTTCCAACACCCGACGGAGTCTCGTGAAGGCAGGGCAACGATCGAGTAATTGGAGGGAACGGTAAGCGAACGACAAACAAAGCCGTTCGCGTTCGCCGACATCGTCGTGACGGTGTACTAGTAATCCCGGCGACAAGTTCGAAATCTCCGTGTTAGAAATTCGCGACAACCAGAGACGCGGATCCGTGGCATTTCGAACGGAAATCCCATCTGCGTCTACGAGGGGAATCATAACTTCGTGGACGACGTGGTACGCGACAGAACGCACGCTCTTCGACTCCCGTCGCGTCGACGGTGGCCATAGGGGATAACGGAAGCGTGATTCGGGGACATCTGATGCGGAGATCTGCATTCGTCCGATAAAAACACACCCTGCCACGTAACTTCGTGTCGGATAACGAACTCTAGCGTTCGCTGACCTCGATGTGTACTATCTGCTCTTGATTAACTGGACTCGTTCGCGAAGCTTTTTAATAGATCTTTTAGTGGTTCGTTCGATAATCATTTTGTGATGGACTGGGTTTGAACGTTCGAAAGAGTTGAACACGAAACGCTGTTGTTTTGGAGCAATTTTGATAGACTTATGAAGTCGACAAGTTCAAAGTAAAATGAGCAGATCAATCGTTTCAGCGAAGATATATTTGATTATCGAATTAATCGAATTCTATTTGTAACGAATTATCATACTGCTGTGATTGACCTTTTCACTCATGATACAACTGCCTTTAAACGTTCGTTATTCAGTCTGTTCAATAATTTGTAATTGTAATTCTTAGGCTTTTCGTGGCATTATCGTACTATAATGTAATCAATTATTTATAATTTTATGTACTCCAAGAGCCTTGGTCCGTTTGTTGTTAAATAAAAAAAAAAAAAAAAAAAAATTATTACGATTGCTAAGAAGTAGAATTTAAGAAATTTAATTTATATCCAATTTCCTTGCGTTTTATAAGGAAACTAGATTTACCTATGGTTATTAATGATTTCTGTAAAAAATATTGTTAACCAATTTATATCTCTCTTAGCGAATAAGAAAGATACACTTGTTTATAATTGTAACAATAATTTTCAGCAAACACGTTACTCAGCGATTTAAGTATTTTTTAGCAGAAGAGGGGACTAAACTCGTCAGCTATTAATAATTCACACCAACAGTGTGACAGGAAACCGGTACACCGATCGAGAAGTCCTTCAAAATCGGTTTCGTTTAAATCACGCGTTCGTGTTCGCGGTTCGCGACACGGTTAAATCATTTGGCGAGTGAATCGTGACACGACACCGATGTACCCGTCTGCACGTCCATCTATCCCTGCCCTATTTCCGCGTTTCGCTCATTTGCTCGGCTCGATATGCGGTTGTTCATGCCGGTGATGTGTCGAACGAACGCTGCAAAATTGCAACGAGCACGCGTGCATTCGCGAACGTTACCCGTTGCCGGGTTTGATTAATTTCGAACTCGTGTTAGCCAGCGCGACAGAAAATACACCTATGCGCTGCTGGATCTTGAAAATCGTTTACAAAAATTCGCGAGAAATATCTTTCTTACCATTAATAATTTAATAACAGCAATATCAATTATCACGAAGACTTATGCGCTTGTTAAAGGAAAATTCGATGGAAATTGCTTTCGATCACTTTCTTCCCGTACAGTCACGCCACAGTTTTTCAAAATTATGAAAAAGACAAATCGAAGCTGACAGTATCTTGCATCTATGATAAATAATTTAGTAGTAGCAATTTCAGTTATCGTTTGGCGCTTGTTGAAGGAAAATTCGATAAAAATTCCTTTCGATCGATTCCCTTCAGTACAATCGCGCCACAGTTTTTCAGAATTATGAAAAAGACAAATCGGAGGTGACAGTATAACGTATAAAGCATCGAAACCTCTCGTAATACCAAATAGTGTCGAATAACGCCACAGTTTCACGAAATCTTATCCCTAATCGAATCCAAATACGCTACAAACGTAATTTCTACCTCTAACCGAATACTCTGCGCAACCCTGCTTCATTTAAATTCGATGCTATCGGTCGCGACCATCGAACTCAAGAAAACAGAGAACCGTTTAGCGGCCGTACAGATAGAGCGCAGCTGTACGGAACATTATTTACCTGCAGCGAGAACCGATACAGATAATCCGGCGGATACTGTTGCGGATACTGATGATGATACGCATGATGCTGATAGGGCTGCTGACCGTACTGTTGCCCTTGCTGCGGCTGAAACTGTTGCTGTTGCTGCTGTTGTTGTTGCTGCTGCTGCTGTTGGTACTGCTGCTCCAGATGCGTTTGATGTTGACGATGACGATGTTGTTGATGATGACGATGCTGATGATGATGATGATGATGATGATGCTGCTGGTGGTACCAGGCATGATTATAACCATCCATATCACAACGAAGTCACGTTCCCCGTACACGGACGTATCCTCAATGCGAGGTGAAAAAGGGAAGCACCGGCAAATGGCAAACATATCAATCACCTGCCAATAGGACCCGGACGTTCGATCGTCGTATTCCGAATTCTGTTTCGCGCGGGATCCCCGACATCGCGTCGGGACGGGTTGCCCGCCCCCCTCCCGCGCGTATCTGTCTATTGTTCGGTGCTTCCTTTGTCCCGATTGACGGACGGCACGGCTCGAATCGTGGTGGCGAGAAAAATGGTCGCGATGCCCGCGCGCGAGTTCTCGAAAACGAAACGGCGCGCTCTCGAGGGCCCTCCTCTCGTTCTTCACCCGTTCTACGTTGGTGACGTTCGATGACCTCTAATATAGGTGCATGCGCGAACACTGAACAACCAAGGGACCGTTAAACGGCCGAGGAAGTCCGGTCGAACGATCGAGTCGCCTCCATCGGTGTTCCGCGACGATCCCGACGACCTCGCCGAGGTCCAAACGCGATCCGGATGACCGGGCGCAACGCTCGTTCCCCGATTTCCTATTCCCGATTTCCACGTAGGTTCACGGGGCTGCCGCGAAACTTGGCTGTTGGCAACTTCGCCGCTTTGCACTTCCGCCGGATCTCGTATTGCACTCTACTAGATGATGATTGCGGACCAACTAACTCGCGTTCAAATTGCCGAAATCACGGTGAGCCGCTGCCGGTGGTCTTTTCCCCACTCCGTGCCTGACCCCCACGGACTATTATTGTTCGTCCCTAGGAGGATCCTCTTCCTTCCGTCTCCTTTCCGCTCCCAGCGTCCGCTGGACCGGTCAGCCTCCCAGGTTTCGTTTCTGCTGGGGGTCACCTTTGGGAAAAAGGCAGCGCGCATCAGGAAGAGAGAAGGGGTTGATAGGGAACGTGCAGGGCTGGAATTTCTGTTTGAATCGAAAACCTGCCGTTGGGGGGAGAAGGGGGGGAGAGAGATTCTTCCTGATGGCCGCAGTTTCCTTCGCGTGTCTTCCTCGTTGCCCTACAGACGATCAATCGTCGAGGAAAAATGTGTTCCTCTCCTTTGTTCGGTTCTGTTTCCACATTCCTCGTCGAGATTTCTCTTTGATGGTAGTCACCGGTCGAAAGAGAACGCGGACGTTGTTTCTTTTCGTATACTTCGAAACGTTGAAGCAGCTTGTTGCTTGCGGAAGTTCGAGTAATTCATATTAGTTACAACTGATTCTTCATAGATGTTATTCTTTTATGCAATTTTTGTGCTTTTTCCTATTTCGTAATTTATTTAACGCTTACTGGGTATGAATTAATTTTTAATATCCGGTTCCAGGTTTTAATTTTATTAATGATGTAAAATAAAATTATTCTTAAATGTCCCGGTAGACATAATTTACATACGTATGTGTTATTCTATTTTTTCTGTATTAAGTCTTATACTATATACATATGTAACTGTTTAGGATTGATTATCAAATTCACTGCGATTGCACAAACTACAATATCCAGTATTGTAAGCTTTTGCAAAATTCCATACAGAACGTATAATGTGGCCAACGAAATAATTTTTAGGATATACATATGTAACTGTTTCATTGATAAAATGCAATTTCATCGATAAAATTTTATTCTATTTACATTCATAGGAAAATGTGAAAAAGAAAATGGCCAAGGTAAATTTGTTACGATATATATTATTATTCTTCGGTTCCATCAGCATGGAATTAAGACAAAATATACGACAACCCGTATTCGTTATTCCAGCTGAATTCCCACTTAAAGCTGATTTAAACTGGCAATTAACACTCGTATTACAGCGGCCGTGTTATCAGCCGGGCGGGCGGGCACGAATCCGTTAACGATTATGCACTTCTAACACTCGCCCGTTTCGTTTTATCGCGGCCTGATAATCATTAACTCAAATTAATTCTAGTCGCGACGGTCCATTACAGAACTGTAATTGCAACGCCGCGATTCCCATTACCACCCGTTCAGATTGCATCGCACGCGATTAAAGCGACTCGAATAGGAACACTCTAATTAACCCTGTCAATGATATCCGTCAACGATCTTTGTTACGCGTGTTAAAAGGGAAGAAAGGCACGGTGCATCGCGTGAGAACACGAACCGATCGTTGCGATCGTAAATTTGAAAAAGTTGCAGGAGTAAACTTGAAAAATTGCCAACACTTCGTAATATTTAAAAGATGCTACGATATAAATGGAAATTCATATGCGTGGCAACCAAAAATTTCCAAAATTCGAGTAACTCTTTCAAATATATAATTTTTCAATATTTTGGGTTTAACACTAGATTTATGGACATTTTTTGTGCATCTATTTTTGATACACATGTACTAAGAAATAGGTATACATCGTACAGAATTTGAAACTCCAGAGCTAAGAAGGAAATAGATTAGGGTATATTCGTATCGATTCGTCAATAAATGTCAACAAAAATTATTAGGAATAATAGTAATTGTTTTTGCAAGTTTTGCTCATAAAATCTAAAACCCGTGAAATTGACGGGTCCCGTAAACCAAGTGTTAATTGTGAAAAGTAATATTGAAATTTGGAATAACTACACGACTGGTTCCCTTCTTTAAATTTGGCAACAGACAAATTATCTTTCAGTCGATACGCTTTTATTACAGCGCCGTCTATCTTATCTGACTAGGTACGATCCATTTCCACTTCCATCGAACTCTCGATATAACAATTCCGTGCTACTAGTAAACGACACACGCGATCACCACTTTCGCTCGTGAAACGAAGCAAATCCTCCAGTACCACGCGCGGCCACTAAATTTTCAAAATCCGCACAGACTCGTTCACGTACATCGAACCAGTTCCCAAAACGCGATCCTCCCCCGCCCCGTGTCACCGTCGGGTTCCATTTAATTTTCAACTCGATCAACCCATACACACAGATCCGGCCATTCTTTCCTATCAATACGGAGTCCATTATCATTGCTTTTAAATCCACCCGATCCTTTCCCTCTGCGTCCACGCATCCTTCGGAGCCCCGAGCAAACAGGTTAGACAGGGCCGCGCGGAGTCCCCCGGAGAGCTCTGCTAAAAAGGCGATTGTTCGTCGGTCGGGTCGGGGAAGAGGGACGAGGGTACGTAGGGTTCCCATTCGTCCAACCCCTTCCGAACGGGTGAATCTAATAATGCACGGCCCACGACACCCTGCGAAACGTCGCTGGCGACAAGTGTCCGATGAGATTTCCACGGGGGATAGGGAGGAGGGACGAGGGGGGTACGAGGAGAGGGAGGCGAGGAAAAGGAGAGGAAGGAAAAAAAATTTTGAAACGAGAACTTCTGTTCGAATATTTTTACTTCTCTCTCTCTCTCTCTCTCTCTCTCTCTCTCTCTCTCTCTATTACACACACACACACACTCTCTCTCTCTCTCTCTCTCTGTCCCTGTTACACACACACACTCTCTCTCTCTTTCCCTATTTCCATGCCTCTGTTTCCACCTCTTTCCACGGAAACAATGGGCAGAGCCGTAATAACGAGCTTCCATTTTCGCGAACGTTACACCAGGCAGAAACAAATGGCCGGTAAAACAATGAGACCGAACACGCCGGTTGGCCACCGCGAAAGGTAATTCGAGAGCGCCGCGAAATTTTTGCGAAAGCTGGGATTATTAAAGGCCGTAATCCTCTTTAATAACCGCGCGCTGAACATTAAGCGCCGGTTACGCCGCGCAGAGCCGGGCTAAGTGGCTGAAAACTGTCGATCCCCGACAAAACGGCCTCCCGCCGCCTCGCCCCTGCCCCGAAATTTTGTTTCTGAAATTTCGATCCGCACGGGATTCGATGCGGTTTCGCCGGTGTCGGTGAACGTTAAAAAGTTACCGTAGAGCTCGCGATGGCTCTTCGCCGCTAACGAAAGAGCGATTTTGGGTTTTAATTTTCTGCAAAAATTCAAGATACGGCTGAAAAATTGTAGACTCGAATATTTGTATCATAGGAAAGGTTATGGAAAAAAGAAAAAGAAGAACAGAACAAATTAATAAAGTTTCAAAGAATATACGTGCATTTGAATAAAACTGGAAAAACGACATAAACAAAACACTACACAACAGACTAACACCGCTGAGCATGAAAGTTTTCGCGCCATTCTTAACTCGATCGAGTGGGACCTTAAAAGATCAATATTTGACCCCACTCTATCGATCTTTTCACACACATACATGGGCACACACCAAACGTACGATCTTGCAATACTAATTTCTAAATCCGCACATTACCACAATATATTCCGGTTGCACTTTGGAGACCTTTTCCATCGCTGTTCCTATTCACAAATACGCTGACCACGTCAACTCCGAATTTGAGCTCATCGGGAACACGTACGAAATATTTAATATAATTAAAACCTGGCGGAACGCTCGAATACCACATCTGTGCGCATTTACGATTCTCTAATGATCCGTATAATAAAACCAGGCGTAATTATACCCCATCCACGCGTAGCTTCTCGTGTTCCCTTTGCGGTTTGGTGAGCCGTTCCGCCCTGTCGGTAGCAATTAAAAAAAAAAGAGATAAAACGAGAGGGAAAAAAAAAGGAAAGAAGAGCGCGGCGGACGCGAGTGCCTATAACATCATTTCAAAAAAATTGACGTCAGTACGCTCGACCCAGTTTTTCTCTGGCTTCATGACCGATTCTTCCGCCATGGCCGCGCGCGCTTGTAAAAATCCAACCGGGATAACACGATTGTAAGTTACACGCGCTGGAAACGCGCCTGCACGTTCAATGGGGTGAGGTCGACCCAGCAAATGTATGCGCGAGCTAGAGTGTGCGTGTACGTGTGTGTGTGTGTGAGAGTGTGTGTGTGTTTGTGGAGTTGAAATAGAGAAAAGAAAAGGGGAGAAAGGGAAAGTTAAAAGAGATGGGACGAGAGTGGAAAAGAGTCTGTAGAACAGAAAGGGGGAGGAGAAAGTGGACGAAGGGGGATAATTGAGAGAGGAAAAGGAAGGGGCGAGGAAAGACAGAGATTAGGATGGAGATTCTCAACGAATATTCGGTGAATATATCGTGATTTTCTTTGAGAGACCCGGGATCGCTTCGTGGGTAGAAAATGAACGAAAATGAGGGAAAAGTGAAAGACCCTGGCGATGGTGGCCTCAATTAGTGCGTATATAGTTTCATGGTGGTTTCATAGAAACGAAACTGAGAAGCTGCGATCCTCACAAACCTCAGGATTAAAAACACAGCTAAACAAATGTCACACGATAGAATTTACCATCGATCGATCAGGATTCCAAATATCCGCTTCTCCAAAACAGTCTGCGGATACTAAAAATTTCTTGATATAAAAAGACCAACGCGAACAACAGCTGTTTCAGAATATAGATACATCATTTCCTCGCTTCATCCTACTTTTAAACCTCGAAAAACATGAAGACGTGAGAAACCTTAAAAACATAAGGAACTTCCGAAAAGTTCGGAAAATGACAGTATAATAATGGTAACAGAGAAAAGTAAAAATATACAAATGGAAGAGAAGTGTACGAAGATAAGAAAATTTTACAAGGAACAGCGATGTAGTGGTTATTTTATAGAGTGAAGAGAGATTGACTCAATTTAAGGTAGAATAGGTGATGATCGTTCTACTGATACCTGAACGGTATGCAAAAGCATTTATCGTTTCGTTCTTCTTTTATATAATCGATCGTCTCTTCGTTACAACCCTCGACTGAATTCTGTCGCTTTTATTATAATTTTCTTCGTCGACAACAGTCCAGAAAAGGCTTAATTTGTATTCGTTCAAAATAAAAAAAAGGTATGGCGTTCTATGAATCGGTTCGCTTCGCGGATGCCTTGAACAGTTATTCGCTAACACTCGCGTGCACACGCGGCCCGACGAAAAGGGAAATCAGCTGCCATCGGGGGAGGGGATAGCAGGGCGGTGAAAAATTCAAAGCATCGCATGCGAGCAAAAAGCAGCGGGATAGAGCGTGCCTCTTGAATCTCTGTGCAGGTGAATTTCAACCCCATCGGACCGAGCATCGTCGATGCAGAGACTTTTTTGCGCTTCCAATCATCGCGATTCGAGGAGGCCCGTGAGCGCGTTTCGCCGCGGCAAAAACGGGTATATCCTCGATAAAACGCCGCCGGCCCCCTTTTCCTGCCTCCGATTCTGCACACGAAAGCATAAACAGCCCCGTTGATAAACACGATCTTATTGAATAATAAGATCGTTGAACCAGATCGCGATCTACTCGATACGTCTCCGTTTTAGTCTGATCTCCATTCGCCTGCTTTCTCTTTTCCTGAAACTCGTGCCTCGACAAAGAGATCGTGTTCGATACAGCACGTTTTTATTTACATGGAAATCGAACAACCTTCTTGCTGTCTTCTTCTTTTGTAACATGTTAATTTTTAAGTATTTCTATTCCGCTCTTTATTTTCACGTTTTCAACAGACTAATCCTGCTCGATGCAACAAACGTATAGTATACATTTTGTTTGCCAACGTACCGGTGATTATGAACGTGGGTCTAAGTAAAAATATTTTATAAAATCTACATTTGCGTTTTCTGGAATTCAGTTCGTTTCTGTGCTGTTCAATTAACAAAGTAAATTTTTTTAAATTGTTTACTTACACCGTTTTCGTAATTACTGGCACAAATGTGTGTCTACTTTTAAAAAAATAATAGTTCGTACAATATCGTTAGTCCGTTTTGCATTGAGCTTTACGTTCTTTTCCTGACTTCTAGTAAAGGGATTAGCAACCTAAGTTACTTAGAGTTGAGTTTTAAATTTCTTTCCCCAGGTTTTGGTCAACAAACTTTATTCTTCAACTCTTCAACAGATACTATAAACGAGTGACGTGCCCGTTCCCTGCCAAAAATTGACAAACCTTGTCCACGGGATCTAACTCGTCGGTGGTCAACGGACGAGCACACGGTCGACGAGATTAAAGGATCCACGCGCACGCATAAATTCGGAATGAAGATAATTACGATAGCAGTCGTATAACGACTCCATAAAGCGCCGCTCGGAATTGGTTAAATTTATCGATCGCGTCCCGGCGATACGCGGCTGCTTTTTATCTGGACGATCCCTCGGTAATTCCATTCCGCGAACGAATATACATGAGGCTGCTCTGGACCAGCACGCGCAAATATAAGTACGTGTACGCGTGTGCTTCGCTCGTATCCCCGGCCACGTTAACGTTTGACACTGTTCCCGGCCCGAAAAACTCGGTGACGCGACATTAACGGGCGCGCCGTTAAAGGAAACGATCGCGTTCACGTTTACGGCACCTTTCCTCGCGCTTCTGCTACGAAAATCGGGACAACATTTTAGAAGACGTTACGATAGTCGCGCGTGACAAACATTGATGGAGAGAAAAATCTGAGTTCCCTAGCGATGAAAGATTTGTGAATAAAATAGAGGATGGGCATTGAGATTGATCAGGTTAAGATTGCGATTTTGAAAAATTGGCAGAAAACTGAAAATCAGTACATCGACAGGTGGCTAAAGAAATACAAGGAAAATCGTTGCATATCAATTTAACTCCTCGACGTACAAAGACGTCTGGGAGACGTCAACATGTTTTGAAATTTTTCATACTTTACATACTTACTAATTTATTGTCTTGTAATATTCCTTAATTATTGTCCATTATTAATATTATACATCAACCTGATTAAATGTTATACAGCAATGTAAATTTCAAAATAAAATGTTCCGTTTCTAAGCTTGCACACAACCGTTCAGTTGGGTCAAATTAAATAGTATTTTTCGGACGCATTAAAATTCGTTTTATTTGTATGTCAAGCGATTAAAAACTCGTTCGAAGGATAAAGATTCTAACACAAGCAGAGAGATGAAATCTCCGAAGCGAATCCACCTTGGAAACCTGTCAAGAAGAAACTGCACTGAACTCCAGCATTAAGGTGGAAAAGAAAGTCTGACAAAAACCGCATCCACGCTTCGCACATCATGAACAGTTGTTCTTCCTAACACCGTTAATCACGAATACGTTCCATCCACACCTCGCCTGCAACATTTTACCAGAGCCAGGTCCGAATCGATCCGTACGCAACCCCGTTATCCAATATTCCCGTTCCCAGTCGGTCCGGCAAAAATGACAGGTTTCAAAGCCTGCGAGGCACTTCGTCATCTCGTGGCAACGGGAGACTTCCCGGAGGCCTTCTGTTCCGCCTCTCTTTCTCTCTCTCTGAAAACCACCCCCGTCCCCGTCTCCCACCCCTGCCTTCGCCGGTTCACGATCCTCTCGCCTCGTATTTATGTTCTTGAGAGCAACCTGCCAATTAGTTCCTACCCTTACCCGGCTGTTATGCACACTTTGAACAACTGGAGACGCGGCCCGGTACTTGCAATTGGATACCGGTATTCACTTTCAAGAGTATTCTCGACGAGCTTTGTAGCCCACGTGCGACCACCCCCGCGTCGTCGTCGCCGCTCGCCTTCGCGTCTCGACCCGTCCCCCTCCCTTACCCTCGTGTCTTGTTCGTTCAACCCCTCCTCCCAATTACGTATCCGTCTCTGTGAAGATCGTTTTCTCTTTAGACACCCAACTCTGTCCGCACGCCGGGAGAAATCGAATCCGCCTTCGAGCTGCCGGGAGGGAAGCGTCGCGAAGCCGCAAAATGATTCCCCCGGCTTGGATCCCGCGATCGCTGGAGCATGCCACGGCTAAGCGTCGACGTGGATGGCTGCGGCGAGGTTTGGGAGCGTTTTGCGAGGTGGAAAAGGGGGATGACAATGTCTAGCGACGCAGGTTTGGACGAAACGGTTGTTGTTAGGTCGGGGGGATGGGTTTGTGGATAGACGGGAAATTCGATTTCTTTCAAACTTCTACGATTAGTGTTTAATTGCGTTTAAGTAAGTATTTATCATAGATGGTCGTCTTTCTTGACCTGTTACAACGCTTGCTTCTGCATTCCCTTTCACAGGATCAACAAGCTTCTCATGGTTTATAGAAGAATTCTGTGGAACTTTTATAACACTTGCATCGATACTTTCTTTCACTGAATCCCCTGATTTTTTATATCAACGTTTAAATAAGCAATTATTATATTATTATTATATTATATTATGTAATATAAAGGCAAAATAAACCCTTTGGTATGTATATAAGAAAATACAATGGCTAGTTTTAGGAGGATGAGAGTTGACGAACGCTTCGTTTAAGAGCAGAAAAAGGACGAAAGAAATGTAGTTCGGTACGATTCGAGTTCCTGTCCGGTAGCCTTCGTTGATTTTAAGGAAAGAACGAAGAACGAGTTGAAGAGGCTGGTAAAGGATTGATGAAGTTCCAGGGGTAATGGCTTTTAGAGCTATTTAACGATGTTCGCGGATATAATGGGGAGCGGAACAATAGAAGCGAACTCGCGAACGAAATTGAGAAGTTTTCGGTTTTTCAACGTGGAATACGCGTCTCAGAATTCGTTCAAATTCTTCGATTTTTAATACTACTTTAACTTCGATCGATTCTCCACCGTTCTACTTGAAGTCAAGCTGAAGTCTTTGGTTATGGTGCAACGAGAATTCTGAATTACAAGAGTCTACGAATTCATCGCTAATTGGAGCAGCATCGAATGAATGGCCAGGATAAAACAGAATTTCAATTCACAAAAAATATTTCAACCCAATCAACTTATTGCTTCCCGAAAAATACATTGCTAACTATTCCAATCAAATTCTTAACGAATAAAAAAAAAAAACAGGAAGAAGAAAAAGAAATTTTTTCATTTTTATATTATTCTCCTTTGTATACTAATGAATTATACCCGTTTATTAATAAATAAATAAATTTGCACTCTCTCCAAATATACATTACACGTATTTACAGTAGCGGACAAAACTTTAAGACCAAAAAATAAATTAATTAGTTCATAAGAAATAGTACGATAAACGAAATTCAAATCCTATGCTAATTAATAAATAGTATTCTACCGTAATAACAGTAAAAAAGAATACACATACAATATTTGTAAGCCATATAACTATGTTTTACACTGTCCTCCCATCTTAACCCCTTGACATACAAATAAAACAGAATTTCATACGTCCGAAAAATACTATTTAATTTGGCTCAACTGAACAGCTATGTGCAAGCATAAAAATAGAACACTTTATCTTGAAATTTGCATTGCAATATAACGTTTAATCAAGTGAGATATATTAACTAACATTATAAAATAATAAATTAGCAATTCTGTAAAGTATGAAACATTTCAAAACATTCTGGAATATGTAGACAGTTCTTGACGTTTCTCAGGCTTTTATCCGCTACTGTACATACTAATCCCTTCCCCCCCCGCCCCCAGAAATTCCAAACATCCGTCTAAAATTCTTAAAAGAAACCGCGTCCCTAAAAGTCCCTCCAAAACAAAGAGAATACACCCTTAACGCGGCAGCATTTCAATGCCGCCACTGAAACCCTCCCCGTGCAGACCTTTTCCTCGTAAAAAAAGGAAAACAAAAAAATGAGGACGGTATTTATATTGAATATTCCCGCTTTAAGAGTAACCATCGCTGGCGCGCGAGGCTCGCCGAGGTCCGGAAGGAAATCGTTTTTTTTCGCAAGCCATGAGAACGCGTATCTCGCGGGGGCCGATCAGGCTGTCGGGCATTCGGTGGTACACGGAGCATCGATCCCAGTTCAGACGGCGTGTTCTCCTCTCTACGTGAAAGCGTGCGACGGCACGAGGCGAAGGGAACAGGAAGTTTATACAGCGCTCAGGATTATGGCGGCGCGGCGGGTAGCGGCAGCAGGATTCTTGCAATAACTCGCCGCCGCTTGGCACGGTATCGCAAACAAACACGGCGGGCGAATTGAACGTAGGAGCGCCAAGTATTTTCCAATTACATCTTCCATTAACGATCATTCCTCGTGTACACGGGACCACCATCCTCGAACCCCGTTCGCGAACGGACGGGATCGATCGGAGAAGTACGCCGGCTTCTTCGCGAGCCTCGCGCTGAACTTCGGAAATAATTTGTTTGATCGACCGGGCTGAGATTGATAAACGAGTAAAAATAAGCGAACAGAAATTTTCAGTACGCAGGAGAGGAGATTTCTTAATTTTGATGTTGTAATAGAAATTGTAATTTTGTGTCAGAAACGTTTCATTTTCTGACATTATAATATTATCGGTTTTATCCTTTATACAATTGTGCACGTTCAACAAAATTATGAAACGATCTGTGCTTTTGATGTGAAAATAAATGTTTAACAAGCGTATTCAAATTTTCGGGTAGTAGTGTACATGTTTCATCGAATGCGTTTCAATAATTTTTGCAAAACATTTTACCTTTAAATTTATACCCCTTTTACGTTAATTTTTATATAAATTTTATTTGTAAACGTTATTCGTATAATTTCTACCGCGTGATAAAAGAAAGATTAATTTTATACCCATTGAAACGAACAAATTCAGGAGCACAGCTTAATAACGATCAACATTTAGGAATCAGAATCATGGAAACAAATCCTGAGGAGAAACCAAGCGTTTTCCTTTCGCGTCCTGAAAAATTTGGAATACTCACGGCCAATACATTTTCCATCGACGTAGCGTGACAATCGATGGAAATTCCGCGTGCGACGCAGGAAACGAAGGAACGAAACCCGGCGAGGGGGTACACGTACGTGTTCATCGGCGGGAACCGCGGCTGAATACTAACGGTCTCCCGTGACCCAGAGAAAAAGAGCGGGAGAAAAAGAATGGAGGATGGAACCGGGGGCAGGAACGGGTCACGGAGGGCCATTCGTTCGTTTCGGTTTAAAATTTAAATCGTCGCGATGAATCGCGGAAGAGAGCGGCGGTCGTGGGCCAAGCAGGAAGCTGGACCGACCGTGCGTCCCTTTAAAGCCTTTCCAACGTACCGCGATTAAGTAGAAACAACGAGTGGGCAAGCCGACAGAGAAAACAGCAACGAAGGAGCGACTAAAACGTGGCGGCGAATAAGAGGTGGAAGAGGAAAATAATGAAAGAGGGAAAAGGCGCGAAGCGAGCAGCTGCTCGTCCAGATTTTCGGGTTCGAGGAGAGCCGGCGACAAAAATCGGAAAGGTGAACGCGCGTGTTGAACGTTCCTTCAAGGCCACCTCATTCGAACGTCCAACGTACCGAAAAACCCTCTGACGCGAAGGGACACGCGATTGGTCGGGAATCAGGATTTTTCTTCCGCGAAATCCGCACGAAATCGTTCATTGGTCGCTATCCGGTCCGAGGGGGGGCCCTGCATCCCTTCGTTCCTGTAATTCGAGGGAAAAGGATGCGAAGGGAAGTTGCTGGGGGTCCGGCTCGCGATTCACTGGGGGTCTTTTTCTCCACAGGGGTGGACAGAGCGTGGAGAAATTGTTTCGTCTAACGGGGTGCACGTGACACCGGTCCGACCGGATCGAACTGTGAGAAGATACGTTGTACCGCGATCGTCTACGAGAACCGACGGAGCTTTTGGGTTAGGCCCAGCTTCCTCGCCGAGGCTGTGCCTTCCTCGTCGCTGGAGGCGAGCAGGGTAACCCTTTCGAGCCTCCCCCCTGCGAAGTGACCCGTTTCAAGGCGACTTGTTTCGAGAATAGTGGGTTATTTAAAGGGAACGATCGGATTCACTTCCGGTCGACGAGACAGTTTGAATTTTTTAATCGCGCTCGATGCAACCTGGTAATAATACGGTAATAACATAATTGTATTATATTTTAAATTCTTCGACAATTCGACAGCAATTCGATGTAATCGTGGTGAAGTTGCTACTGTGGAAATGAAATGTAAACGTTGTTAGATATATGAAATTGATCAAACGTTTAAATCGCGTTCGTTATCAAATTTAATTATCAGCACGCTGTATAACTATTTTTATAAAACAAGAACATCTACATGTTTTTTGAATCTTTCAATCCATTAATAAAACGTATACTTTCCAATGTATACTTGGATTAAACAAAGAATTCGATCAATTTCATGAATCACTGTATATGAAATAATTGGAAATTGTGTCATCGGTATGTGTTTGCTTTAGGAAAACATAGTTTCAGTTTTATGCGACAGTTATACGCTGTGGTGTCTGGTCGAGTGGACAAAATTGTTACGATACGAAAGAGAGAAACAGATAGAGATAGATAGATAGAGGTAGAGATAGATAGATAGAGAGAGAAAGAGAGAGAAAATCAGATATTAGCGAACTCTTGGCAGACGTTTACGTTCGTCCGTTCGGATTTAGAGCGAACGTAACGACACCGACTATTTTCGGAAGTTTCTTCAGAAGTTTCGCTAGACTTTCCGTGCTATTTATAAGATCGTGGTCGATGTCGTCGGGGTCATGATGCATGGACAGTTATTACGCAAGGAGCGAGATTTCACGTTGAAATTAATGGTACGCGTTTGCGTGAATTGCTGGAACAATCAGCGATGGCCACAATGTCGCTGAATAGTTTAGACTTGAAAATATACGTTGCAATAAAATATAAGACGCGAGAGCGAATGCAAGAAGATTGTTGTGTTACTTCTACTATTACTATTTTATAATAACTAAAGTTTTATTATAATACTAAGTTATGCAAAATTTCTTATCAATTTCTTCTAAAAATAAAAAGTCTGAAAGAAATTTCAAACGATTTGATTTTTATTTACGAAAATGTAATCTTGAGATTACATACATTAACGATGGTGAAAAATTATAAGAGAAATTATACATGTTTTATCGAATAATCAAATAATTACTCCAAAATATGAGGCTTCGTTATCAACATAAAGGTCGATTTAAAAAATACAACTTACTATATTTGTATATCAATTGTACGATAAATGCTTAAAGAAGGCTAACATATTTTTGAAATAGTCACACAGAACTTCAATATATATATTCCGGACATGTTTTCCTCAGAACTATAAAGTGCTTTACGGATACGAAGCGTAGCAATAGCAGACACGCAAAAACATCGACGCATGGTTCGCATCGAATCGCCGATGTCCATTCGCTGTTACAAACGCCGCGTGTAATTTACACAGCCGCAGCGTCCCTTTCGAGTGATCGATCAAAAGGATGATCAAACCGTTTTTCCGAATCGAACGAACTGCGTGTAGTAAAAGGATTGGGTATCATTAAAATGAAAAGAGAAAACACTAATATAGAGGAAACGGGAACGGAAGAAACACGGGACGAGAAAACACGTTATTTTTCAAAACAGCGTTCCATCGCCAACTTTCAGTTCCAGTATTAATTGTGATTGAAACACTTTGAAACCAGTCTTAATTGTTTTGATCACCATGACACTGATTATCCTTACCGATATGGATTGCCGGAAAATTTTAAACGAAACTCTAAAATTAAACCCAAGAACACAACTAAATTATGAAATTAACTTATATCTTCGACTGCGAAAAGCGTATAAATATGCCCTCGATATGTACCTATCGATATGTACGAAAGGCCTGTATACGTGTACGATTTCTAAATTTTTTTTACAATATTAACTATTTTATTAAATCGATTGGGGGATGCTTTATTGTTGATAATAATTTTACCGAACTGATGTAACACAGAATTTATTGATTCATACAACGTTGAAACTGCAAATGGTAAATGTACATTTTTGTGAACGAGTATAACGATGCAGCCCAAAGGGTTAAGCATCTGTGAACAGCAAACTATAAACCAGTGAAATCTATTTCTCGTAATGCTAACGATCCATCGTACGTAGAGTAGCGGACAAAAGTTTAAGATCAAAGGGTCAAAGAAAATAAATAAATTAGTTGGAAAGAAACAACACTGTAAATAAAATTTGTATTCTATGCTAATCGATAAATAGATGTTCAATCACAATAATAATAAAAATAAATATGTATAAGCAAATATTCGCAAACCATAAAGCTATTCTTCACATTGTCATCCCGTCTTAATTTTTTGTCCGCTGCTGTATATAAATCGAAGTTACCGCGACTTTTGAGAAGCCGACAAGAAAAGTGAAGGGAACGCAGCGAAGGAGGCGAACGAGCAAACGAAGAACCGATCCGAAAAAACGGAGAAACGGCGAGGTAGGTGTACGCGAGGAAAAAAGGTATGCAAAAGAAAACAGCATCGCGGGGGGAAAAAGGATGACGCTGCACGGGGTGGCGAGGGGCAAGAAAGCCGGGGGAAAGAGGGGGGAAGAGAGAGAGAAAGAGGAGGAAATTGAGAGCGCACTCGAGTTTACCGGCCGGCAAATGGGCTGGTATATGTTCGCACGGTAATGGGAAAGGCAACAGATGCGAACGGTGGCTGTTTCGCGACGAAACTATCGTGTCGTATAAAAGGGCGCGAGAGAGGCTGGCAGAGGTTAGCCCTGCAACCGACGACATAAACTTACGATAGTGCAAACGACCGCGACACACCGGAACCGCTCCTATTCCCCTTCCGCTCCCTCTATCCCTGAATCGAATGAACTTTCTCTCTCTCTCTGCGTTTTCCCGTTATCCCCGCGAACCTAACGACCCGTCGTAATTCTTATTCGCCCTCGAGACTCCTCCCGCCACCGTGTGCTCCGTGTTTCCGGATGATCCCGACCTGTATGCGATACCGTTCGATGTTTCGCGGGAACACATCACGTTCTCGGTCTACGTGTCTCGAGAACGTCAAGCTGTTTGCCAGCGCTATAGCTTCCTGGTGATTCGTATGGTTACTATGCAGGTTTATAGTTGAACGCGACCAGATTCTTTTTTTCCTTCTTTTTGAGTCGAAGTGCTTTTTCAGACCTGTTTGATATGCGTGCGAAGGGAACTTTGAACATTTAACCAACCGAACAGGGAGATCTCTCAGTTCTTTCTCTGACATTGATTCTATTTACTTTTGTTATTAGTTAATCTTGAACTGGAGTTGAATTTATTGAAAATTGTACTTTGGAAGAGCAGAAAATGCATTTGATGAACTGTGAACGACACCTGTTCAAGACTAAGTAACAGCAAAAGTAAATAGAATTAATGGTAGAGGAAAAAATGGGAGATCTTTCCATTTGGTTGGCTAAGTGTTAATAGTTAGGGAATGGAATTGTTTGGGAATTGTTTGTAATTTGTTGAATAGTGAATAATGCTTGAAATGTTCAACGTTAAAAAACATTGTTAAAAGGGTAGGATTAACGTGATACGTTATTCCGTGTTGGTCAAGGATCCTGTGAAATTAATTTTCATTTGAAATATCCTGTTCAGCGTGTACACCGAAGGGTAAATATGAACGAGTAAATAGCAGTATATATAAAAAATATATTTTCCGTTAACTCCTAGTTTTTGCTTCCCTTCGTTTAAAACAGGTGCTGTTTGCAGTGAAAAAAAAAAAATGGTTCGATGAGTTTCATTTCGGATCGATATTCGTCCGCGGAAAAAATGTTCAAATCACACTTTACGCTTCTCTCTCCTGCAACATTTTTAAAGCCAACACGATCTATAAATATTTGAGAAGCTTCGTAATTTCGTCTCTCTGACGTTACGATAGTCGTACAGTAACACGCGAAGCAAAACATACAGCTATGCTAAATGCGGTTCATTGAAGCAACATTCGCGAAAGTTACGCGGCGAAGTTTCGCGTGTACAAATTTGCAACCCGCCACGCGTATCATTTCGAACGTACGCTTTGGCATTATTTCAACTTTAGATTGAAATTACATACCCCTTTTGCACGTACACCCGAGTTTGGTACGTTTTGATCAATAGAGAGGATCACAATCGCAACAGAAATTTGCTGGAACGTGCAAAATTTCACAATTCCAAATAAATCTAACGTCGTACCGAATGTTACTGAAATTAATCGAAATAGAATTTAAAAAAGGAATTACATGAACTTTTAGACATACCCAATTTCACATAGCAATTTTACATAAACAACGAGAGAACGCTACACTAAAAGATATTTATCTTAGGAAAACGAAATTGCATCAGTTTTTATAATACAATACTACGCAACAAATGTTACATCTCAAAACATGATTTCTGTTCTTTCAAAATTACTGCTCGCTTCTTTCTTTATATCAGAAAATTTAACGTATCCAGAACTGAAAATTTTCACACGACAATCTTTTCACATCTCCATTCTTAGATTACAAAATATTCGATTGAAAGCGTAAAAGCCTCTATCGTGTTTCTAAAATACATACAAACGAAACGAAACAGTTAAATATCCAATTTTTGCGGTTCTCTTTGTTTCCTGAAATATCATCTGGGTATGTCAACTCTATTTCTGACGACCACCGCTTCCCCAGCTTAACTTTTTCCCGCACGAAAAACCGCCGATAACAGGAATATTACGAAAACACGGGAACGCATTTGGATGCGCCAGGCAAGCTCGGTTTCCGTAACGCAAAACCGGGTAGACGAAAGCGACTGGGCTCGCAAATACGGATCTTCTCGGGCAGCTCCATAAAGATAAAGCCGTCCCGACGTACAGGTCGAATCCCCTCGATCCCTTCATTACTATGCCGGGGCGTGTCCAAAGACCGCATACCAGATCATATTAATTTAATCCATACTCTCGTTACAAACTCTATCTTATGGTCGGCCAGGCGAAACGACGGAGCCGGCCCTCGATCGTGTCACCGATCCGTTTCGCCAGTTTATTCGCGAACGCGGCTGCAGCACACGCGGGAATCCGCGATATTTATTATTATTGCAGCCACTCTATTTGCAAGTGAAACTTCGCGGCAGCATCTGACCTATCCTCGACGATGGCCGATCAGAGTGCACGCGTGCATTACGAGTAAATTACAACGGTTGCAATTTGATAATACTATATTGTAGTATCGTAGCTTTAAGGACACGAAAAGTGAAAGTGTGGAATGCATATAAGGGTTTCCTCGAAAGAAAAAAAGGGAAAAAAGACCAGTGTCGAATAGAAAACCGAGTTGTAGAACCGTGAAAAGAGTTGAAGATTAAACATAGTAGTCGAGTGGCAGAATTGAATTAGAATTTACTCGTACCGTTATATAATCGTAGGTATGACGATTTCAGAAAGACATAAATAAAGTTAAAATTTTTAACTTCATTTTTCGAATTCCAATTCATACTTATTATTTAATATTGAGAAACGGTATAAGAATATCAGATAATATCAAATATCAAATAATTGAAAAGAAGATATCAGAAAAAAGTATTTTCCTGTGTCGTCGAATTACAATTCAAACATTATTCTACGAGAAAGAACCTCTTTACGGTAGCCTTCCTGATTAAAATCTCAATCGAAGGCCCACTGACGAAAGCTCGATAGCGATTCAAATTTCGAATCGATCGGAATGATTCCTAAGGAAAAAGCTCCCCTTTATAACCCATCATGCACACAAACCTATCCCCTCGGCTATCAGCCATTACCTTCGCGGACCTAACGAACGCATCGCCTAACTCTGCAGACGCATTCGCATAATGTGTGAGAGCTCGAGTGGAGCAGCAGAATCGGCCGTCGTTCGAGGACTGTAACTGTTATTGCCGCGTATCGATCGGAGATCGTCCGCTGGAGGAAACGATTTAAGATAATCGAGGAATATACCCCTCTCCCCAACCCCTCAGCCACCCGCGCAGCAACCCCTCGTCAAGGGGAACGACGAGCCACACCGATGGAATAATTTTCGAGCGACTGTTCTCTCTCCCTCTCTCTCCCCTTCTCCCTCTTTCTCTCTCTCCCTCTCCTTATTTCTCTCTCTCCCTCTCTCCCTATTTCTCCCTCTCTCTCTCTATTCCTCCCTCTCTCTCTCTCTATTTCTCTCTTTCTCAATATATCTAACTATCTCTCTCTCTCTCCTCCCGTTCCCCGGTTCTTTATTAATATTCCTCGACGTCCAAGAGTTAGATTCGCAGCTGTGCCGTCCGCGGCGCGATTGAAAAGAGTCGGGGCAGGTGCTTTTGGAATTCGAATAGGAGAGGAAGGTACGGGGAGCGGGGAAACCGGCGGAACGGGTTACTTGTGATTGCAAATCCTTCCCGATTCGATCTCGTTTCCTTCTCTCCTCGCTTTCGCGGGTCATTGTACCCGGAATCGCGTCGGAAAATTGCCAGTCCACGCCCTCTGCGTTAGATGGATTTATCAAATTTGGTGCCGCGATTCTTCGTGGAAGTCCCTCGAGAACGGGCTGACCTGTACGCGGTTTCGCTACTTGAAATTAGGCGGCGAAGGATGGGGTGTATCGTGAATGGAAGAGAACACGCGAGATGAGCCGCGTAGGATTGTTTCGACGTACACGGAAATTTGCGATGAATTTTGTGATCAGAACGGTTAACAAGAAAGTGAAGTTGAAAACGTAAGGAAACTCGAGCTGTGTTATTAAGAAACATTACGAGTTTCCATGAAATCGGCACTCCTATGACTTCTATAAGAGTATATACGATATAGCACCGGTATTGATTCGTTCGATACATTTTTCTCAAATCATGAATTCTAAATTTCACAAATTATAGGTATTCAAATAGGAACCTCTGTAAGATCGATATTCTCTTTAATAAATGCATAAACTTTTCCACGTTTCATGAATCCAACTTCAGAATCACTCTCTATACACATTCCCGTCTCACGGGTTAAACTTTAATTACCCTCGAAGTGTTCGGAAGCTGTTTCATCTATTCTTGAATCCACATCTACGATATATCTAACGTCAACCTAGAACTCCTTTCCAAAGTGTCAGACGGCGATCTCTGGAAAACCAAGCGCCATCGACGAAAACTCGCATGGATTCGTCGTTGACGCGTCGCGTGAATGGGGGTCGATTAAACCGAGCGTGTAAAACTCGAAACGTTGCATGACTGCTGCCGGCTGTTACACGACTGAGTGCACACACATATACACACACACACGCGCAAACATACACATATATGCACACGAAGTGTGCACCATCGAGGATCTACGTATACGTGGCGCATGTCCCTTTCTGTGGCGTACGGAAGGACGATGTACAGAGGAAAGCACTATTTGCAGCGAAAAGTTCGCCTGCCAGAAACGGTGACTAAGAACACGTCGTTACCTTCGCAATTTGTGGCCGGCGTGTTTACTCTTTCACTTTCCCGGCCGGCCGGCAAATGTTTTAGGCCGGCCGCTTTAAATCACCGCCTCGTCTCGCGGCCGCACGGCTATTTCCGGCGGAATTGGAGCACACGATTGGTCCGCGAGTTTTTCCATCTACGATCTACAACACGCCACGTTCCTCTTCGCCCGTGTAATTTACGCTGATTGATCCTTTTGGGCTCGGTAACGCCGACGGGGATTGATTTGCAGGGGGAAAGGAAGATTGTTTGCGTTTTTCTCTATTTTATTCCTATTATTTTTTTTTTAAATTCACGGCGATCGCTTTGAGTTGGTTGGTGGTATACCTTCTGTTAATTGTAACGGTATAGTGTCGCGTGTGCGTGTGTGTGTATGTAACAGTTTTTTATTGGTCGGCTGAAAACTTTTTAGATAGAGAAAATGAAGAGAGCAATGATTTAGAGATAGTTCTGTTTGTTCGCGTTGTAAGCAACGCAAAGTGAAGCGAACAGAAGACTTGAAATTATACTTGATTTATTTAGTTCCCTTTTTTAAGTATCTTCAATCATTATTTATTATTAACTTCAAATTCGAAAGCTCAAGTAATCCTCTGTTTAATTATATGACACCTAACTTGCAAATATGATTACGTATTACTACTTTACGCTTCCCTTATCTTTTTTGTATTGTATTGCATTTCTTTATTTGTTTTCCATACAGAAATGCATAGCTTCCATTTCTTTATATTTTTTGGACTTAAATTTAAACTTATCACGTTCCCACAATCCGTAACACTATCCCACTCAATCCCCCATATCTACCTATGCTTGCTCCTTCGCTACCCCGCTACCTTTTATAACCTTACCCTCATTCCATTACACCAAACGAGAAAAGCTTTCTCTACAACTAGTACAGCACCGATATAAAAATAGTCAACAGAAGAAACAGATAACCAGGCTCGCGTAGAGCTTAACTTCATCATTTCCTTAGCCGCTGAGAGCTCTCACCATCGATCCTAAGGTGAAATTATTTATCCCGAAACTGGGCGAGTCCCCCCCAACCTTTGATCCCGCGGAATGGAATAAAGCCCGAGAGGATCGCGTCGATTGTTTCTCTGTCTCGCGAACGAAAGCGGTCGGAAAGTCCCTGGGAATCCGTTCGTTCACGAATTCCTGGCCAATTACGATCAGGACTCCCATCTAGTCTACCTCCAGGCAACGACGATTCCAGCGATTTCTTCGTCTCTATCCGCCCTCGACGGCGGGACGGGGGGCGTCGTTCATTCACCACCCCCCGCGCCGGTCGTTCTATCGGCAAAGATCTCATACATATTAATGGCGATCCGATCGATTTCGGGGCGAGCTCGCTTCTTGCTCTGTTTAGGGACGTCGACGTTTCGGCGCGTAAGCCCTTCCGCCGGCCACAATGGTTATTATGCCATTAACGTAATGAAGTTAGGCGGTAGTAAAGGTTCCGGTGCCGCTGGTTCGGCCTGAGCCCTCTCGTTCTAGATACGAAGAACGTGATAAAACAAAAGGGAAGAGAGGGAGTGGGATGGACGGTTAGTCGAACGGGAGGCAGATCTTTGTATAGAATCGCTTGGTTAATTGTTGTTGCCACGGTTTTAGCAGTTTGAACCACCAAATACTTTTATCGTGCTCGCAACGGATAGAGTGAATAATGTCATTAGTGTAGGAATGCGAATTGAGTGGGTACGATTCTGGGAAAATGTGAAGGGTGCTTGAGTTGAGCGATAACCTTGTGGACTGGTGGAGTGTTTCTGTGGCGCGAAAAATGGAATACTTGAGACAACGTCGAACGTGACCCCAAACGAGTCGAGTGAGGAAGATTGACAATTAGAGAAAAAGGAAATGAGAATGCGAGCATGGGGCAGAAAGAGTGTGATTGTGAGGAAAGCAAGAACGTTGAAATTGTGTTAAGTTGAAAAGTTGTTTGTACTGTGAAACTATTTTAAACATTTATATATTCTAAGAACTTTACTCTGTTTCACCTACACCTGAACCTTATCATCTCACTAAACATAAAAGTAAAAATTCCTATATTAGCGCGCGACGAACGTTATGCATCTATAGGCACGTGTATCTTAAGAAATCTATCTGGTTTGCGTAGATAGAATTGATATTTTTAGTTATAAAGAGGAGTTAGAGGTACTATATTGAAAGGGACGTGGAATGTTTGATACCGAAGCGATTAAGGTGGCATTCCTTTCAACCTCACTGTCTTCAACTCTATTCAATGGAAGTTAGCATTTAAAATTTCCAAAGGGAATATTGACAATTTTTCTGAAGGTACACGAAATTCAGGTTAAACTTCGTTAAATCGTCATCGATGAATTTCGGACAAGCAACGTGCATTAAAATTTAATTGAGTCGGATTGTATTCAATTTTCAAGCTCGACGATACCCAACCGCATAAAAATTTAATCGCCGTTCGTAATGCTCGACAAGCGTCGAGTTTTATGCGTAGTGTTGTAACACAGTCATCTCGAAAAAGCATCTAAAATGAGCAAACCACAGGAGCGTCGTCGTAATTTTTTGTAAATAACGTACAGGATTTGCATTTTAACGTTCACACCAGTATCAATCTTTTGGAAGCGAAATAAAGTGAACATCATGCGTTCTCTGAATATTATTCGTATCATCAAGTTCTATCTAATTTCTACATTGCTAATACATACAGTAGCGGACAAAATTTTAAGATGAGAGGACAATATAAAACATAATTTTATAGTTAGAAAATGTTGTCTATATATTCATCTTTATTGTAATTACAGTAGAAGACTATTTATCGATCAGCATAAAATACGAATTTCGTGTATCGTACTATTTCTAATGAACTAATTCATTTACTTTCGTTGACTCTTTGGTCTTTAACTTGTATCCGCTACTGTACCTAAGTAACAATTACGGTTTGAAAATGTTGTCTATATATTCATCTTTATTGTAATTACAGTAGAAGACTATTTATCGATCAGCATAAAATACGAATTTCGTGTATCGTACTATTTCTAATGAACTAATTCATTTACTTTCGTTGACTCTTTGGTCTTTAACTTGTATCCGCTACTGTACCTAAGTAACAATTACGGTTTGAAAATGTTGTCTATATATTCATCTTTACTGTAATTACAGTGGAACACTATTTATTGATCAGCATAAAATACGAATTTCGTGTATCGTACTATTTCTAATGAACTAATTCATTTACTTTCGTTGACTCTTTGGTCTTTAACTTGTATCCGCTACTGTACCTAAGTAACAATTACGGTTTGAAAATGTTGTCTATATATTCATCTTTACTGTAATTACAGTGGAACACTATTTATTGATCAGCATAAAATACGAATTTCGTGTATCGTACTATTTCTAATGAACCAATTCATTTATTTTCGTTGACTTTTTGGTCTTAAACTTTTGTCCGCTACTGTACCTAAGTAACAAGTTAATGGTACCTTAACGTGTGTACACTGCGTTGATAAAAGTATTAAACGCAAAAGACAGCGAAAGGATTACGTGTTGATCCCGGCTAATGCATCCGTGATTAGCGTTTATTGTTCTTATACGGGGATCACGGCAAACGGTAAACAATTTGTCTCCAGGGTGGACCGAGTAACTACTATTAGATCGATTAAGTCGACGTGCACAAGGCGCGCTGGCGCTGATATGTTTAGGTGGCTGGGAACTGAATTCCTTGTGGCAACAACGTTGCTGTTTGCAGATTGTATTTCTTGTATCAACAACTGAGAAACGAACGAACGAACGTCACGAATCCCAATTGTATCCGTTTCGCAAGAAGCAAAAATCGATTCGCGTGAAACTCCGTGTTTTACTAAATCCTGAGCAATTTCATGTTTGATCAATCGAAAAGTATATAGTACACAGTGGATGCATTGTAGTTTATTTTAAATATCCAATGATCGTTTGTTAACACACGCGTTTAAACAGTAGAAACATGGATAAGAAATTTTTAAGTTCGCAACGAGATTCGGTTGTCGTTTTGTTAATTTTTAATTTACTTCGTACACGCAAATCGGACACTTTTGGTTTTCACCTATTTTCATGAAAATCAGCAATACCTCAGAATTTTAATCCCAGCGATTTTTGTACGATGTCTGCGTTTCAAACTATAGCTTGGATAGAAAGATTTGTCTGCATCCCGAACATCGGTAATAAATATACAAAATTTATGGTCTAACGCGGCAACCAGGAAAATTGTTGAAAAACGATTCTAAAACTGCCCCAGCTAACATTTCTTTGCGAATTTCTCGCTTTGAAACGTCACATTTATCAAGCTTTCACAGAGACATCTATATAACCCGTTTTTAAAATAGATTCAGAAATAGAACCGTACAAAAATCTCGAAACGCTTCGTTCTCAAGCCACGTTCCATGCTTCCAAATTTACTCTTTCCAACTATCCCGAACATCTCTTCGGTACGATTAACGGAAGTACTCGTTAACTCTGATTTTCGCCCGATTCTTTTACCGATTAATTTCCGGTCACGTGGTCAAAGAGAGTAGAACTAACAAGATTACAGTGATTCACGTTAATCGAGCTCTCAGAGCGGAAGCGGCGCAAACCGAAACGACCCACTTTTCGAGGGCGGGAATAACAGATTAATTATCGCGTGGCCAAGTTCGAAAAGGGAGCCAATGCAAATTGGCGAATTATCGCGCCAGTGGCGCCGAAAAAGAGTAGCAAAGAGGATGAATTCGGGCCGAGCAAACGTGGCTGTATCCATAATTCAAGCAAACACCGGCTTCAAGCGCTTTAACCCTTTCACAGTTTAATAATACTGGAGAGATTCGGGCAAACCATCATCAATTACAGTAGAGTAAGTTTCGTGTCTTAAACTGTATCACAGTAATATAATTAATAAAACTTATTGCAGAGAACCGGTTGAAGTTACCTGTGTATGTTTCTAATCTAGTGCAAAAAATGCAAAAGGTTCTTATAAGAAAATAATTACGTGTTGAGCTGCTCTTTACGTACTTCTTGCCATTTTATTACACTGTGAAAGGGTTAATGAGTCATGCTAATCATTTGCAACGACATGACGTATGGTTACGAGCTGCTCCGTCCACCATTCTCGTTGTAGTGCTGAAAAATTTTGAAAACTTGCGAGTTTGACGTTTCAGAGCTCAAAGATCGAACAACATCGAGAGGTTGCAAATTTACGAATTTTGAATATTCTGAAAAAGTTTCGATAGTCAAACAGTTTTAAAAGTTTGAATGCATTTAAATTTAAAATTAAAATTCAAAACATTGAAGTTTAAACCTCGAAGGGTCCAGTGTCCTAAATTTTCAGTTTTAGTTAAAGGTTGACGTTTTAGCTAATCGTTGATTTGAGGAAAGACAAGAGCAAAGGACAAGGAAAACGTGTCCTAAATAAAGGATTCCGTGGTAAAAAATTTTATGCTATATGAAACTTTTACTAGTGTCCCTTTTTCGCGAGACATAAAGCGAAACATAAGGCGACATAAAAGAAACCTGAATGTACCTAGATTAGTCATCGAGGTTAGGTCGCAGAAACCTCTTTCAAGTTTAATACGCTGTTTTTCTCATTTTTCTGGTCAAGTTTATTCGTTTGAATATTTAACCCTTTGAAGCACAAATTTCGATTTTATTTCCGACTTTAATGACATTTGGTATGCGACGTCTTTATGTGTAGAGAAATCATAGAGTACACTTCCTTTTTGCAAACAAATTGTTTATTTTAATTTTTGTAAATGGTCACGTTAGAAAACCACAATGCAAGTAACAGTGGACACAAATGACATACCTGATCAAATTTTTTCTGCAAAAAGAAAACTAATAACCATGACCTATATCGATTCAGTCTGCGTATAGAAATATAAATTTAAGTAAGTGGTTTCGGTGTGGAACCACTATGCTTCAAAGGGTTAAGCAACGATTTTGATGAGTTACGACAACGCAAGATGGTTGAAAAATAAGAAAATTACGCAAAATTTAACGATCTTTAAGTTTTTAACGAATGGCACTTACCTGGACGTGACTCCAAACTTTCGGCTTCGGGCTGGATCTCGCGTTGTTCGTTGCGTTCGAGCTTCCAGAATTATTCGTAACGCTTCCTGACGTGGTCGTGGACTTGACGGACGGTTTTTGGGTTTTCTGAATCTGTGCTGTGATCGTGTTCGCCGAATTGCTGCGTTGCTGTTGTGGCTGCTGCGCGGATGTTTGCTGCTGTTGTTGTTGTTGCTGCTGCTGCTGCTGCTGCGTTTGCTGCATAATTTGTTGAATGAGCTCTCGTTGCTGCTTCGTGAGGCCATCGTTGCTGGCACCGGGAGACGTGGCACTCTATAACATACAATACATACCAGATACGTTAATGGAATAGCTTCGAGTAAATTTTATTAAAATCTGTTAACGAGAAATATTTATTAAAATCTTTTCCAGATATCTAAATTTATGTTAGACATGAAAAATTACACGCGAAAGATTGGAAACTACATGTTTGTGGGTTTAGAACTGGTAAATTGTTCGTATAAAATTTTTAAACAGGTATCAGCCACGTAGAATGTGTTTTTAAATAGTCATTTAAAAAGCTTCCGGCACAGCAGAGAGAATGCTATTTCAAGCTTCTGTTTAGCACAGACGATGGGAGAGAAAGAGTACGATTGCAGCGGGAAAAAATTCGACGATGACCCAGAAACCTTAATTGATTGAAGCAATCCAGGCTGAAGATGTTCTTGAAAATGAACAACTCCGTTTCACTACTTAACGATCCTTCTACGCGCTAGAATTCACTTTATTCGATATAAAAGATACCTAAAAAGAGAAATGCTTTTTACAAAAAGTCGGAGAGAAAAAGGTTGTTCAAAACTTTGTTTCGCTTCCGGCAAGTCCTATTGTCAATTTGTTTCGGATAAAAGTATGGGTGTCGTAGCAGTACATTCAGTTTGGTTACGACATTAAAAAACTGTTTCCTTAATATTAATTTCATCGATTAAAAGGTATGCATGCTACACTCTTTACTTTATAATAATAATAATAATAATACTTTATTAACGGATCCATTGGTATACAAAAACGACAGAATAAGTATATGAAGTACATAGCAATAACGTAAGCTTAACATGTAATATAGAAAGTAATTGATAAGACAAGATAAGAAAGATTTTCATCAAAATTAAAAATCGAAAAATATGATTTTATTTCGTCGTGGTAACGTTTCAACATGTAACAACGCACACCAACGAGAACACGCGTACGCAGTGTCCGGTAAACGAATTTCCCGAAAATACTGTCACACCATTGAAGCTCAGCAGAATAAAAGGTTGAAAACGTTCCTCAAACTCTGGTGGTCTTCCTAAAACACGAAACCTCTATGGCGGCCATATTTCTATCCCAATTCTAAGCCCCGAAGAAATAATATCCGAGCGATAAATTCAGATACAACGGTTCGCATAAAATAAACCGGAACAAAAAAGGCAGGGGGGGGGGAGAGATGGACGGAAAAAGCGAGAAGGACAATAAAAAAAAAAAAGAAAAAAAAGAGGGCAATAGCGGGCGGACAGAGACGGGGGAAAATGGCGCGCGGGTGAACGCGTACAAACGAAAGAATGGCGGACGCGAGCAATGGTTGTCCCGCTCGTTGATCGTTTTTCAACGACACACCGTGGAAAAACCGTAGAGACGACCGGTGCCCGTTTTTTTTCTTCCTCTCTCTTTCCTCTATCTCTCTGCCCGCGACGAAACGACGAATGACGAGAGCCTGTAACAAAGGGACAGAACGGGAGCCGGATTTCACGATTTTTAATTAAGAGACGGGTCCCATTGGGTTACCACGGACACGCCCGACATGCCATTCGTGTCATCGCTTCCCGACGCGATCCTCGGACTCTCGGTTTCCTGAATTACTCGGGTGTGATCGCGGCAAGGCCGCCCGCGTTCAATGCCTCGCTCGTTCCCGTTTTTTGGTTATTACGGACGGCGCTCGGTCGAAAAATCCAGGGACAATCTATGGGGCAGGTGTGTAGGTACACTCTCGTGTTTGTGAGTTACCGGATGCTGGTGAATTCTTAACGAAATTACTACGTCACGTTAAGTTTTATAATTCAGTGTTTGCTATGACGTGAACAATTAACGAGTGATAGATCCGCATTCTGTAACTAGCCGGTAATTTATGAAGAGGGTTGCATTGTATGTACATATTGGGTGGGATACATTTGTCTTGGATTTGTACTTTTTGCGTTTACAAAGATGTATATTAACACATTGCGGACGGCTCACGAGATATCTCATTTTTAGCAGATTGAACGTTGCGGACGGGTCACGAGATATCTCGTTTTCATGTTTTTTTTTATTCAATCGGCAACTTAAGCAATCAGCCGCAAATATTTCTGTTACGTAACCATGGTAACGAAGCCTCTCGCATTCCTAAGTAATTTTGGCGAAACAAATGAATCATTCCAAGCATGTAGAAATGATCAGTCATTGTAGCATGTTTTTGGAACGTTCGAAAATGAGCGGTCTTTGAGGGCGTGTGCAATGTGTTAATACTTATAGCAAATAAGTCTGTTTAATTTGCGGCTGAACAGTTTTTAATAACTGAATAATTCTAGGTAAAGCAATTCAAGTAACCGTGTCTAAATAATAGATTTGTGATTGTCATTATACTAGGTCGGAATTGATGTATGTTTCACCCTTAAAAAGATGTGGACGCAGTTATGAATCTTATTTGTGTTCTAGGATTACGTATGTAGTTGGTACTCATGTTTATTTCGTGAGACGTACAATTTTTAGGGCTCGTTCCAGGAAAAAAACTGGCGGTAATCAGGCGGACGCGAAATAATTTCGCCACCGTGGTAGCCGCTAATCACTTTTACGCAACGAGCACCAGCCGCGGGACAACTTGCACGGGGGTCGGGGGAGCCGAGCACGAATTGGAGCGTCGATTAAAATTGGATTTGTTAATTAGCGCAGGGAATGTGGCGGCGACCGTTCCCGATCCGACTCATACCTTATTAAACCTTCATTTCGTAATTCCCACGCTGCCATTTGTCATCGGTGTAACCGATAGGCGGTTGTTTTCCGCTCGCCTCTCGTATTTTTATCATCCTCTCCGCCAAGGACCGCTGTTCACCAGCTATCGTTGCGACTTGATTAAATCATGGTGAATTGTTGTACGCAACAAGCGAGTTTTTTCGTTTGTCTGACGAACGATCAAAGATATTCACTTTTGTAACCTCGCCTGTATCTTTTTTAATTATTCTCCATGTGGAAATTGAGAATTTAACCCTTTGCACTCGAGAGGTGACCGTTAGTCGTTTAATGATACTAACTTCAAAAATTTTCAAATTCGATATGTTTACTATGATTCACGTATATTAAACTTCATTTAGTTTAGTTAAGTCGTATATTAAAATTTACATATATGACTGTTTAACGTCCGGGTCTGAAATAAAGTCGGCAAATTTGCGAAACTATCATATGCTAGGATTACGATGTCCCATGAAAGGGGACAGCCGAGTGCAAAGGGTTAACCCTGGATAACTAAACTTAAATTAGTGTTACTCTGTAACTGATCATTCGACTCATAGACTACGAATTAAAAACATGTATTCTTTTTATATTTCTCTTATCTATTTCAAACAAATTAGCGTAACTTAAGGGAAGTATTATAATATTTTAATTAGAAGATAGACAAGTGGTACAAAGTTAGCGTTCGCAATCTGGGCAGATGTTAAACGATCATGGCAGATCTCGAATTTGTAAAATTGGCAAGAGTTGGTAGACGAATGTTTAGTTGTCTAGTGTTAACAAACAATTGTTCTGCGATTGATTTTTTCGCGTTAAACCTTATTTATAATTAAGTATATGATATATTTTAACGAGTGTCAACACATTTTTTTCTTTCAACACTGACAAAATTGTGAACTTGACATTGACAAATTGAAAGCCATCGAAAATCTGGAATAAGTATAAATTGCATTGTTGTATTGCTGTGTAATTATTTGATTTTCGAAGGTAAGTACGTACAAAAATAATTTTTCTCCGGTACAGTTGTATTGTTTTGAGATAAAGCATTTGTATTTTTATCAGTGTTATTTTCTAGCAAATGCATAGTGTTGCAAACTATGCAACAGAAGGTTTTTTAAATAAATTACAATAAAAAAAATTGAACAAAAAATTTTTTCCTGCATTACCGTGACAATATCTACATAATATATTTTTTTCAACGTCTAAGAAGAAACCATGCATTTAAGGGTTAATTACCTCTAATTGTCACCCTTCGCCACTGCCGCCGCCGCCACAGCAGCAGCAGCGAGTGACGCAGGATGAAACAAAACGAAACGCGTCCGGTTAACTAATGCGGCCAAGTAAATATCGAGTAATTATAATTAAATATTTAGGAGGAAGGGAGAGCGCGCAGAGTCCGCCAACCGGTGCGTTTTGTATGAAGAATTAAGCGTGCGAGATTGCAAGCGCGGCGCGACGTGTGACGTTTATCTTCTAAATATAATCCCCATGCGTTTTCAATCCCTTTAATTTCGTGCACGGAATAGAATTGTTCGGGTACACGTTGTTATTAATATCAGACACACTATACACGAGAGTGCACGCAAAACACTATACACGCTGGGGCGGAACAACGGGCGCGTTTAAGGTTAAAAACAAAAGGGTTGCATTACCGCGTTTCGAGCTCGCCTATTGGCTTTTTTTCGAGCGCGCGAGGTCGGATCGCGATTTCGAGCGCGTTGCGGACCAGCACAATGATATTGTGTTATTTCAATGCAAACCGGTGCTCGGCGCACGCGGGGGTTGCACGGGGGAGGGTGCGAGGGAACCCGGTTGAACGATCCCGATTGTTCGCGTTCAAACGACCGTCGCGCGTGAATTTTTGAGAAGCGCGAAACACCGCGCTTAATTCGAATCTTCGACGCTGTTTACCTTTCAAAGAGCGCTATACCGTGGTGTGAAAACGGTGGCCAACTGCGGAGAAATTTCTATTCCTTTTTTCGCGGTTGGTCATTCGCACAGCTGCGTGAGGGATTTTTTTTAGATTTTCGCGTTTCGTATTTTTTCTGGAACAGGTTTCAGTACGGCGAAGAAGGGGTTGTGAAATTAGGCGATTTAAAAGAATTCTGGAAATGGTTAACGCTTCGACTGCCATGTTGGTCATTTATGACCGCCATGGTTTCTTCTGTGACGTCACGGTGATATTGGTGACCGAAGCGCTTCAACTACTTACAATCGTAAGAGTTGAATAAAAATTGACAGTTAGTGCATTTTGAACATTGCCGCTAATTACAGGATACTTTGAAGTAAAAAATGTTCCATTGAACGATTAAAAATTTTTATTAGAACACCGAAAATAAAAGATTAATTTCTATGAAATATTGCATCTAGCGGTGTACTTCCATGGTGTTCTGCGCGAAATATGTGATCTCGACGTGGCAGTCAAAGGGTTGAGCAAAATTCAAACGACATATTTTTTCATCTTTATCCATTATACGTGTAACAGGTCCTGTGAAAAATTTGAGACAACGTAACATTAAGATTACTCTTATCGTTTTCAACGCTGACTACTCATTCTGTTTGAAATTATTTTAAAACTTTCCACGAAAGTAACTTTATTTTTATCCCACCTTTTGTTTCGAGCAATATCCTCGTACCGTATGCGCGGTTCGTCCTACGAGAAACTTTATTTGTTCCCGTGTTTGTAGCTCTTGTTCCTCCACAGTTAGAACTTGTCACATTTTCTACCTAACACACACTTGTCATGTACGTTCGCCGGGCAAACGACTATTTGTAATCATAACAAAGTGGCCCCAGACACCGACCGCGAGGAGAACGCATTTGTTAGCGAGCAGCTCACGGATGTTCGTTCTTCAAAACGTCTCTGAAAGTTCGGTGTTATCTCTTGTTGGACGAACGAGCTTCCCTGACAAATCGTCGTTTCCGACGATAGGAGTGTGTCGACGAACGGCACCACTTGGGTGCCGCTTTCCACCCTCTCTCGCGTTTTCCTTCATCCCCCTGTTCGTTCACCGTATCTATATCCATGTACCAGCACCTTGTCATCCTCGTATCTTCTAAGCAACGTATCGTCAACAAAATGCGACCAATAACTTTTTAAATTGATTCTTGGGTAAAGAAATTACGCAAAAATTTGTCTCGTAAATTTTCGATGACGAGTAGAGTTAGAAGTGATTTTAATACAATGAAACTTATGATAATCCTGAAGATGTCAACAATTTAATTTAATTATTACCTTAAACTAGAATTTCTAATTAAATTAAATTAAAAAATATTGTTGAAAATCTATAGAAAAGATTTAGGCTGAGTATTGTATGGTCTAGGGCAGCTTTTAGGGAACGGTGGTTTTGAAGAAAATTTCTAAATATCAAGATACGTTTACAAAGATCAAATGAATCTGGACAGAAATCACTATAGAGTCTAGTATGATATTTTAAGAGTTTACCACCCCCTCTCTCTACCCCTTTCATTTATCGCACGGCAAGAATATGATAAAATATGAAACTGAAATCCGCCTCCGATGACAATTCTCTCAAAGCTAGAATGCATTCGCATAAATTAAGCATTCGCTTCTCCAATCATACCTATAAATTACCTACTCGCTCATACAATGGAACCCCGAAACACTTCAGTTCAACAAGATTCCATTCTTCTCCCCTTCAACGTCTCACGCATCTCTCATTTCCAACAGAATAACCAACTCGAAACATATTTACTCTATCGCGAAATCTGCTATTCAGGCGCTCAATTTCCTAATCTCGTCCTCTCGATTCCCCGCCACGAAGGGGCCCCCCGTTCCCACACTTTTCCGCACGCCACGGTAATTCTCGCCGGCCTCGATGTCTCGCATCGCCTTGCCATCATCCTCCCTCCGCTCCTTAATTCCTTCCTTCCTTCCTTACCCCCGTTTCGACACTTTCCAGCAACAGCACCGCGATTTCAGGATCCATCGTGCTCACGCGAGAATCGCATTATTTTTCCGCCATGCCCCCCTCCCCCCTTCACCATCCCTCGCGACGCTACCACGCTCGTTTATCATTCACTCCCCGGCGACCCACTTTCACCCCCCCCTTACCACCCCCTCTTGTTCCCTGTCCTCCACCTTTTTATCCCGTGCTTACGATATTTTCGCGTCTCCGTCCTGTTATTTATAAGCGTATACACCGATGCTTCTTCTGTCCCTTTTCCGGTGCTGCACCGGCGCGCGAGAGACGCTCTTTTATTTCAATTGTCGCACGGTGAAAGGAAGGCGGGCCGAGCTTTTAATTATTCGGCCACGTTCCTCTGCCGTGCTCGGGTTAATTCTTTTTGAGTCGACCCGCTTTCTCGCGGTCTCCTGCACGACCGGAGGGGGAAAATTTCAGTTGTCCACGCGGAAACTTCACGCAGCTGCTCTCAATTTAAGCGCGCCGCGTTTATAATTAGGCCGCGGAGGTTGGACGGGTTCGTCGTTATTCTGCACGCGACGATCAATCGATCGCTGTTCGGTGTAATTTGTGGTTCCGATCGACGAGTGTTACAGATAAGGGAAGGGGATTTGTAGGATTTTACTTTAAACTATTGGTTTGAATCACCGTGGTTTGGAACATAGCTGTTTCTGTGTACACTTTTTATTGGAGCTTTATAGAAATTCTTAAACAGCGTTGTACTGTGTATTAGAGGAAATCAGAAACTGCATCGAATCATTTATTGTTGCCAACGGTCTGAAAATACGGGGAAATTATAGATAATATTTATCTCCAAGCTTCATACAACAAACCTAATCAACTGCTGCCACGAGTAGGTATGATATTATTAATACAGTTATTATATCATACAAATATATCCACTTGGAAGAGATGTGCATTCGTACGAAAGTACACAACTTAACGATATTGCGCAACCATTTATGGAGATGCAGCTCAATTAATTATGTAAAGTGAGATATTTAATAGGGCGACCGATAATGAATCGCGTTGATTAATGATAGCACTATCTGTTAATAGTATTCATGCAGCCGGATAAATATTGATTCGGCGTCTGGAATATCCGTAATATTTCACCTTTCGTTCCCATTTACGGACGCGCAATTATTTTCCATTCTAATAAGCACAGCGTCATTTTCGTGGCGCTCGAAATTTTCGCGGTTTCTTTCCCAAGGCAAACCGAATAAACGTTCGTGGATTTTCTCACTTCAATATCGGTTCCTTCTTCGCGTTGCAATTTCAATAAACAGTAGTGCAGATGTTAAAATCCCCGAAGGCAGCTCGTACCTCGCGTTTCACCGTCACGTGTACAACGTCACGTTGAGAACGTACAAGATGCTTCATTGATTCCGTTGCTAGCTGTTTCCGGGGGCTATATTTGCGATTTCTCGTATAATTTAAATTTCAAAAATTAAATGGGCCCTTCCTATTGCCTGTTCTCGGTTAAAAAATCTAATTCACACCCTTGTCTCAAAGAATTATCCCATTATCAAAAATATTCAAATAGTCATATTCGAAGATTCTTGGATTCGATAAATCGCGCTTTCTTTTCAAAGAATTAATATCCGTGTCATTTCCTGTTCAAAAACTCTTAAACTAGACAATTCACGCTTTCTCAAAAAATTATCCCGTTATCAGAAGTATCAGTCATATTCAATGATTCTTGAATTTCACAAATCATACTTTCTTTTCAAAAAATTAGTATTCTTATCATTTTCTATTCAAAAATTTTTAAGCTACAGAATTCACGCTTTCTCAAAGAATTATCCCGTTATCAGAAGTATCAGTCGTATTCGATGATTCTTAAATTACATAAATCAAATTTTCTTTTCAAAAAATTAGTACTCTTATCATTTTCTGTTCAAAAATTTTTAAGGCACAGAATTCACGCTTTCTCAAAGAATTATCCCGTTATCAAAAGTATCAGTCATATTCAATGATTCTTGAATTTCACAAATCATACTTTCTTTTCAAAGAATTAGTATCCCTATTATTTCCTGTTTAAAAACTCGTTAACTACACAGCAATTCATATTTTCTCCAAGAAACATCTCATTATGAAAAATATCAAGATTCTTAGATTACATAAATCACACTTTCTTCTCAGGGAACTGACATTCCTATCGTTCCCTGTTCAAAAATGACTAAACTTCGCAAATCACGCTTTCCTACGAAAGAATCGCCGATTCTTTCCCCGTCACGATTAAAAGCTCGTCGTCTCCGTTTAGTAAAAGTCGAAACGGAATCATAGAATTCTGTGAACACGTTCTCCTGCCGCGATACCTCCGGCAACGCGGAAACTAAAGCGACTTGCACTTACACGCTTGGGAGCTCGACATCCCAGATCGAACGCGAAGTTCGAAGCGGCTGCAAGAGGCCGGGACGATCGAAGGGCCTCGTCGAGACGGGAAATGGAAGTTTGAAAATGTATTCCAGCGTGAGTGACACGTATGTTATTGTCGGGAGACCGGCGAACGAGCATCCGGCGGCGTACCGGTAAACGAGCACAGGGAGGCGGAGACTCGAAGATGATTGCAAAGTGCGCGTTAGTCTCGTGAAAAATTTCAGCCCTGCCCATCGAGAGACATTGACGTGAATGGTAATAGCGTTGGAGAAGGAAGAAAATGATATTCGATACGATTTAAAGGAGCGGAGCGACGAAAGATGGAAGCGAACGATGGACAGCTCGAGTGGTTTGAATAATTTTCGTTAATTATTTGTAGTATCATAGTTGTTGTAAATTTATGGTTGAACAGCACAGCTTACACGTATTTAGTGAAATAGTAATTTAATTAAAGATAGAAAAGAAGAAAAATGTTATACAATTTTAAAGCGGATGCGTTCTGCCCGATGTTTGGAACGAAACTGAAAACAGGAGAGACAAATTAAAAGATGGTTAGTCCGTTTCAACTTTGAACTGTTTAGATTGATCTAAGGGCTTTCTGCATTTAGAGGCACCATCTTCGAGTTGATCGCAATTATAATTGATTGCACTCGCTTGGAAGTTGCAATGATGCAAATGTCGCAGAATAGATTAAAGTAAAAGACAAAACCGAGTTCAGTTCGTGAAAACTGATACGATGCAATTGAATAAGAAGAAGCAACGTGACAGCTTTCTCCAAAATTGTAAGATGAAACATTAGCTTTGGCATAAAGTAGGTAGCACCATCACGCTTTCGATCCCTGACCCCTTAAAATTCCCAAGGGGCCAATCCCACAACTGTCCTGTCACTAATCACAAATGAATGTAATAGACTTCCGCTTTCAACCCCTAATGTGTTTTTCATTTACATATTTTGCTCCTACCTACACGAGAGTACGCAACAATTTCTCCATTCGCGATCTTCCAAAGACCAGTCTCCTCGAATTTCATGAATGACTTTCATTACGCGACTCCTTCGACCACCAACCTATTTCTAAGAATAATTATTCTTCCGCGGAAACGCGTTTTCCTCCGCGTCTCGGTGTCCATCCGTGCCAGCAAGGAAAGGGTGGCGGTGGGACAGGTGCGAAAAGTTAGCCTTAACCGCGTCACATTTCCGGTAAGCGACGTGAAACGAGACAGAGGAGGACAAGTACGTTGGGTCGACCAAACTTTCGAATGAAAATTGACGGGGCACAGCAAAAATATGTGGCCACGGGTAGATCTTAGCACCTGGTTTCTGCCTCGCCAGGGTCTCCAAAGGTGGTCGTCCGTGGACTTAAACGAAATTAAAAGTACGAGACCGGCTTCCTTTTTCCTCACCCCTTCCTCCCCCCCCCCTGCCCCTGCTGCTCCCTGGACGCGGCCTGTCAGCGAAACTTGTCCGCCCGACGCGGCTCCCACCGAAGTTTTCCCTTTTTCTCCTCCCTTTCTCGCTTCTCCTTCTTTTTTCTTTACATCCGAGTCGAGATAATCTGGCTTAATTAATTTAATTCCGGAGCAGAGGCGCGGCTATTCCTTCCATCCTCGACCTCGTTCGCCGTCTGCCGGGCTACGAAACTATGGCAACCGGGTCCCCGCTAACGAACGTTTTATTATGCGAGGCTCAGCCTCGAGCAGACGTCGAAGCAAGCCGATATCGATACGGCGAGCACGTCTCGATAGTATCCGCGTCTTGTAATTGGGTGATCCGCGCTTCGATGCTTTTGGATCTTCGATTGGATTAGGCCCCGATACTTGATGCGAGCAGGATCGATGGGGAGATTGAATATCGAGGGCTATTTCGTGGGCGCACGAAGTGATTTTCAAAAGTGAATTCTTTTTCAGGGGAAAGGATCGAAAGGTTCTTTTCTTTTATTTCGATGGATGATGATTTGAGGTTGGAGGATAATAGAATGCTTCGTGCAAATTTTTTTTTTATGTAAAAATAATCGAAAAGGGTTGAAGTGGGATTTTACTTAGTTATTTTATTTTAGATGTTTTACTATTAGTTTTTACTAGTTCAATCTGCATAAGGGTGGTTCGGGCAATTATCTTCGAAGCTAACCTGTACTTTAACATTTTCTTTTTTTTAGAGGTGCAAAGATATAGTTTTAGATTGAAAAAAGAAGATTTATCGATGAATAGAAATGTAATCTTGATTTCTAATACTTTTTTCTGCTTGAAAACCGTTTGAAAAATATAGCATAAGTCAATTTCTATTGAAACAAATAGATACAAAACTGTTATTAACCTGGTTGGTGAAATTGAACACTGATTTACCTCGATACATTGAATTGATTCGTGAGAAATTTATCGCTAAACTGACGGAACACCCTGTACGTGCGGTGCAACAGGGTACCCTCTGTTCGATCGACTGTCACAAGCCTAATTGCAATATCGTCAGGGGGTTGGTATTCGGGGCTGGCATTAAAGTGGAATTCCGTTTCGATTGGCTACGACGCTGAAGTGACATTTATAGATACATACACGTTTACTCCCCCCTTTCCCCCCTCAATCTAACGCCCTTTAATCTTTTGGCATTACCAGTTTACTTCTGAAGCGTTTCGAAATGGAAATTATCGAAAATTCCTGGGCAATGTTTTGCGCTTCGTGTACTTCCGGTTTAATTAAAGTCGACATCAAAGATAGTTGCGTACTTTTCTGTCGACAAAATTTCCCCCTTAAATTCGTTCTCTTTTTTTTTCTCCGAATAAATTGAACGCAACATTTTCTGACAAACTATTCCGTATACTTTTTATGCACTTCAAACAAAAATTTAGAATATTCGTATTAAGATGACATTTTATAATATAATAAATGCAAATGCAATTGGGATAAAGTCTATTTTCTGCGCGAAAGTAATATTTTTATTTCTATTCTAAAAGGAATGTGTTTAATTATAGAAGCTTGTACAGACCGAATAATCTATCGAACGTCTCGAAGAAACGTTAATCATGTCTATAATAAACTTCTTTTATTTTACTCGTCGAACATAATTTGCAAAGAACAAACGTCGATCGACATCATACAAAGTTCATTGTTCCATCGATGAAACAATCCTGTTATTTTTATTCATGGCCTCTGAATGCGTCCCGCTAAGAAAATTACTGGCCATTGAAAAGCTATAATTAAAACCGCACGACACATGCTTCGCTAGAAAATCGTGTTTCCTTTTAAACGCGCCCCTCTTTCACGTTTCACTTCGAGACGATTAAACGGAGGCAAATTGACCAACGAAACTGAAATTACATTCGAATCTTATGTATTTGATGTTAATATAAGAATTCAGCTGCCTATGTTTCCTATTCATTTAACCACAAATTTCAGCATAAAGATAAGTGCTACCAATTCCCGCTTTTATGAACACGAAACGACACACAAACTTTCATTTCCTTTCGTTAATATTGCTTCACGATATTTCCTTCCCTCGCCTTTTCGAAACACGATAGCAAACGGTAGTGCTTTCGAAACAGCACGTACAGTAACGAACATAAGTTTAAGACCAAAGGGTCGAAGAAAATAAATTAATTAATTAATAAGAAATAACAGTGTAAATAAAATTTGTATTCTATGCTAATGAATAAATAGTGATCTACCACGATGACAATATTTGCGAACCATAAAATTATGTTTTACACTGTCCTGCCGTCTTAAACTTTTGTTCGCTACTGCATTTCTCATATATTAATTACTTCATTCTTGTTGACTCTGTGATTTTAAACTTTCGTCCGCCACTGTATACGTAAGGAAGCGCGAAGCAGAGGAGCAGCCGTAGCGAAATCCGTCTGCACGTGGTAAAAGTTGCCCATTGAGCGCGAAACTGCGAGGCTGAGAAGCAAATTTTGCGGCGTGCCCCGGCAGCTGGAATTCGAAAGTACGAAAACTCGATAAGGTACCGACCCGATTACACACCGCATCGGCTAAAACTTTTAGGACACCGGCTTTTGTGGGCTCCCCTGTGTTCCCCCGGGGACGAAATCCACACTGGGGAGACCGTTCGTTCTCCCCTTTTTTCGATAACCCCCCATCCCCTCCCCTCCCCCCAGCTCTCTTCCGTTCGACAACGAAACTTCCGATCTTTCCCTTTTCGTGCACGGTGATCGAAGATCCTCCTTCTCGACTGATATCTGTTGGAAGTTGAGAAAAGGCGGCGCGGAAAAGTTTGCTAAACCTTTTTCAATTGGCTCCCGGTTAAGCAGAGAAACGAGGAAAATTGGAATTTAATTTGTCTGCTGAATGGAAACGAAAGATTCAGCTTCCTTGGGATTTCTACGAGAATTCTGACCAACAGAAAAATTTCATTCGATTCAATCGCTTTTGACGAAGATATTTATTAATACCTTAGGCAATCGAAATTCTTAATATTTTACGCAATCAAAATTCTGAAATTCTACTGCATTCAGTATTCGATGTACCGAAGAGCTTTTTTAAAATTTTACTTAAATACAATTTCGATAGACTAACTTTTTCGGTAGATACTTGGCTCGCCACCTCGACGAATGTAAAATGCGAAGTTCGCTTGAGACTTTACACAAGAAATAACATCGGTTGCTTCCCTACCCCGGTATTAGACTGGTAAATGTGCTCAAAAGATCGAACCCATCGGTTGAACGTTCCATCCCCTCGTTCCGCCGAGGCATGGGGCGAAACTGGGTTACTTAAACAGGGAACTACTAGAGTCGATAAAAGGTAAATCTTATTTCTGAAAGCAAAAATATTATTTCAAGATCTCGACCGAATCGCTATTTTTAGGATCGGTATAAGTTTTCGTCTCCCCCCCCCCCAAAGTGGAAACTCATATGAAATATTTTTCTTCTCTTCCCCTTCGTCGCGTTCGTGATAACCCCCGTACGTAATAATAACGTGAAATTTTTCTATTATGAAACAGAGAAACCGATATATACTTATGTTCCACTTGATATAGTGAAAATTTGTTGATTTATCAAGGAAACTTTGCAGCTTGAAAATTTTCAATAATGAACACCTCGATTTTAGGCAGAAGAAAAATATTTAATATTCGAGATTTAATAATTACAAATGTATAAATAGGATAGTGAATAATATTTTTCAATCTACAGAGCATTTAATTTAACTTTTCATGCACAACTTATTGCAATATTCGTTTATCAATTTCTATTTGTCCAATAACTGGCGAATTTTTATTTCGCTTCTAATTAACATGCACAGACAGTATTCTAAATTAACGCATACTAGTGTTAATCGTGTTATCTGATTTCACACCAGTTGCGAACGATTTTTAAGCAACAACTTTTCTGAACACTACACATCAGTTTCAGGCAATTTCGCAAATATGTTTCCTACGTTTTTAAAAAAAATTCCCCTTTCAACGCAGCATTAAAAGTTTTCGTTGCATGAATTTTCATCGCTTCCTTTGTTCTCGTTATCCCCTCTGTGTTATTAGCAAAATGTGCAGAAATATTCATATAATAGAAAGAGCAACGATAAAAGTGTACCCTGTCCTTTTGTAACGTTGAATTATGAATTTGTCCAGACTTATCTTCTCGAGATAAGCCGCTTATGTGCAGCAAACAGTGGTGATAAATTTCGAAGTCACGAATTTAATCCGTTGCTAATGCAGGGAACAGGCGTCAGGAATACGAGCTCGTAAAGATCGCGCTGTTCATTGTTCCGTGGTAGAACGATAGTATAAACTAATACAACGAAACGTCTATGTCGTTTAATTAAGCAACCAACAATGAACACGGTACACCTGTTACTAAAAATTAGAAATAGCACGTTCCTCGTTTTTCAGAACCTGATCGGTATCGATTATTTGACCGCATGCTTGGTAAAAAAAAAAATTCGCGATTAATTTGTACACATGTACTGTTAAAGTTAAGAGGGTAGGAACGAGAAGTAAACACTTTAAGGAAAATTGTGAATTTTTGAAGCAGAGAAGATTGTCACAATGAATATTATATACATAGGAAAGGTTATAAATGAAAAAAAAAAGGAAAAGAAAGAAGAGTGAATAAAATGATAAATATACGTGTATTTGATAAAACTAAAACGACACAAACGAATACAAAATAACAAACTACGCTTATGTTTCGCAAACTACGCCTATGCTTCGTAAACTACACAGTTCTTCGCTCTACGCTGGCTACTTAGTTTCTGACTTCTTCAACTCTCGATCGAGTGGGATCCGAAAAGACAAAACACTTGGCCCCACTCTACCGATCTCTTCGCACACACACGCGCGCACACACATTCACGCCCAGACACACACCAAACGTGTACCATCTTACAATACTAACCCTTAAATCTATACATTACCACATATATATATATATAATAAATTTATTTTCTATTTTAACACTACAACTATCAGAGCAGTCAAAATGACCAATCGGTGATTATTCATGACACCCTTATAAATTCACTGCAGTAAAGCTTCCAAAATTTACTATGATTGTCTGCAGAAAATATAAATAAAGATTTGTTTTCTATGTATTCAACATTTTTTCATGTAATTTTCAATTTGATCTCTTCCATGCAAATAAGTACACTATAATTGTCGGTAGTTCTAAGCGTTAAGATAAAAGTGTATTTTATTTCGCAATATAAAACCCCATTTCCAATAACCTCTAACAACTTCCTTGTTTCAACTAAACAAATCTCGATCACATCATCCTTATCGCTTTCTCCAGTTCGCGTTCCACGTTTCCAAGGAGCTGCATCCAGGAACGGGGTAACGGGCCGCGTCGATTTTAACACGGATCTCGCGCGTGCCTGGCGTGCTGCAAGCGCGTCGAGATTCCGATCTTCAATTAGCCCTATATCAAGCCGACTGCCTGCCCGTGATTTAAATACGAGCCCCCGTAGGTAGCAGCCAGCGAGAGTCGCGCGAATTCGACGCGGCAAATTTACGATCGGTTTTTGGAATCGCGCCTCCGCCATACCTTTATGGCTCGACGAACGGCTGGCTGTGTGTGTGCGCGCCTCGTAAAATACAGGATCAAAAACGCCTCGCAGCACGTCGATGTCGCCGCGACGAGCACTTCCTTTTTCTCCCTTATTTTATCGCGATCCGATTCCGAGTCATAACGATTTGCCCAACTGGACGCGATTAAACAGCAGTTACTCTAATTGTGACTTTTTTGATTGGGCAGAATAAGTATTAAAGTTGAGAGGGTAGGAATGACAAATAAACAGTTTAATGGAAAATTATGAATTTTTTGAGGTACAGAAGATTGACACAATAAATGTATTCTTCAACCAGCTGTTGCCCGTGGCTTAGCCCGCGCGGAAGTACTTGGATTTCAATTTTAACCATTTTCAAGAGATGTCCAATTTTGCAAATCTTTAACTTTAATTTTAACCAGACGGTTAAACGCTTGCTAATTTTTATAGTGCTTGCTTCAAAATCGGCGGATTTTTAAACAAACTTTCATCCCTTATTTTACCCCCCCCCCCTTGGGGATTGATTTTTCAAAAACGTTGAAACACGTATTTCTTGCACAATCTAACAATAAGTATTTAATTTATTGTAAAATCAAAATAAAATGATATTTGGTAGCGCAGGAGTTCGGTGTTGCAATACAAAACATATACGAGCTTATATTATTGTAAGCTGCTTTCAAAGGAAATGGTTGGTTTACTTTTCAGCCAGCATTTCCACGCGATTATTACTTGAATTTTAATCGTAAACACGTGAATCAACTCATAAACGATTTTACTACAATCCCTATGCACGCGTACGCGCACGCGAAAAGCTTATTTGATCGAATAATACGGTATGTAAATGTTACGCGGACCGATATAGGTCTTTCTATTTCCGATATATAGGCGTCTCTGATGTATTTATTGCTTCAGGCAGAAATCAATTAAAAACCGAATTACTTTATGAAAGTTACTACCGCCCGAATAATTTCACCAACTTCCTGCATGCTGGCTCTGATTACCATGCAAATGAGACCGAAATAGATCCGATCGTAAATTAACATATACAAATACCGGGGGACGGAGAAAATTATGAAAACGATTAATCGAATCGGGGACGAAAAATACGGGGACCGCGTGACGTCGAATATATTATTTATTTAACTCTATGCGTGCGCGCGACGGACACTTAACGCAACACCCGAATTATCACGTTCGATGATGAAATTAAATCCTACCCGACGGGTCGAGAATTTTCATTATGCGCCTCTCGAATTTCAATCAAACGGCCAGCCATTTCAATTTTATTCTTTCCGATTCGTTTTTCATTAACCCTTTGCGGACGGAGCAGTAAAGGAAATAGTTACGTCGCGCATTTGTGTTATAAAAACTAAAGCTGTATTTAAATAAGTCTTTCATAAAATCCAACAAAATCATAAACAAACAAATTTAGGCTAACTTGACTTCTTAGGCTAGTATACCCATGCGTATCTTATACGTGTCGTTTACGACAGACAAACGCCAGCCGCAGCGCGAGAGTTGGGCGGATATATCCAACACTCGTCCGCAAAGGGTTAAAACAAGAGAAAAATGAACAATCGGATGTCAAAGCAGCCTAAACATCGTAAGGATTCCGACGAGACGAGATAATAAATTCGGACGCCTTTGAAAACAGGTTCAGAATAAGAAAAGGAAGTATAACAATTCTAAAGAACGCGGTTCGCAAAATTGAGAAAGAAGAATGAAACAATTCGAAAGCGAAAGCTTGAGATACCTTAATTCTTTGATACGTAAATAAAACGGAATTTGATGCGATTTAATCAGGTTGAAATATACTGTTAACGGACAATAATTAAGTAGCATTATAAAATAATAAATTAGTAGTTCTGTAAAGTATGAAACATTCCAAAACAACTTGACATTTACCAGACATCAAAGTCTACAGTGGCACACGAAATGAACGACGTCTACCAGACATCATTGTACGTCAAGGGTGTCTAAGAATTAAACGATGAAAACTGCCAATTATTAATAATACCGAAATCTGGAGTTCTCTGTTATCCAAACGAATCACCTCAGACTAAAACAAAAGCATACGCGGAATTATCGCGCATCAACAGCCTCAAATTTCTTTTCAACGAACGAACACGTAACGCGTATCCCCCCAAGGGTAACCACCCCTATCCACAGTATTCCCTCGCCGCAACACGCTTTTTATCCGCCTGAATTCCGCGGCGTTTCGCCGACAATTTCCGCGAAGAGGAAGGGTTACAATGCACACCGCGAGCTCCAAGCCGACGCGTTCCTCTCGGATATCACGCGCGGCAGTCGTGCCGAGATTTCGATCTCTAATTAGCTGTATATCAAATGAACACGCTCCCGCGAATCCAGTGTGGCGTTCAGCAACGCCGAAGAACAGAGAGCGCTGCTCAACGCTTCGTCGTTTTACTACCCTACTGGCGCCATCCTCCACCATCCCTCGTGTCCCTCTTTCTTGCCACTTTATAAGATCGCTCGGGAGACTCGCGATCGCAACGGTGTACGCTTCCTGTCCCTCGTCCCCCTCGTCGTGCCCTTGTGCCTACCAGACGCGCGTGTGTTTGCGTTAATATCGTCCCCGCATAAATGCGTGTTGGTTTTGCGCCACCGTATGAATATGTATGCGTCGACATTGCGTAGGATCCGCGCGAGGCTGCCCGGACTCTCTTTCATCCCCTTCCCATTTTCGCTCTCTGTCTCCGTTCATTGTCTTGTTCACCAATACCACCCTCTTTGTCCCTACGCATGTGTTCTGCTGTTACTGTCTGTATAGGGTGTCCGGAAAAACACGGGGACCAAACTTACGCTAAGCGTTAACGAGGACGGGCAGGTGAAAGAAGCTCGTGTGAACTTTGGTTCGATAGTGTTTTATGGAAAATAAGCACGGTTTTAAAGGTGTAGGGCGAAATTCGAGAATTGTTATTGAAATCAGATTAATTTAAACGGAAAGGAGGGAATTTTACATGTTGGTGATGTAGACGATCCTTAGAACGATCGCCGTAGTTAAGCGATAAACAGAGTAACTTGTTAGAATTACGTATTGGTGATCTTTAGAACGATCGCCATAGTTAGGGGATAAACTTAAACATCTTATTATAAATGCGTATTGACGATAAGACGGGGAGGGCCTGTTGGACCTTGAAGAGCTGACGTAAGACAGTCGAATAAAGAACTTTAGAAGGAAAAGTCTTCGGTCACGTCTATTCTTTTTGTGCCTTGTGCCTACTATAATTAAATATTCGAAAGAGAAATATTCGCAATCACAAGTCCGTCCGATCAACGCATCATTAAGGCATCCTTGCAGAACTAGGAATTTCCGAACGTTCATTACAACTGCCACAATATTGTATATCTGATATATTACTA
>JAOPTO010000535.1:0-166160 GCA_033822845.1 Tetrapedia diversipes | reverse complement strand
ACAATTACATGAACATTGCGCACGGAATGAACAAAGGATGGACGTCTTCTGTCAAAAAAAAAAACATTTCGTAATCGTTTTTACAACTCCGTTTCGCTCGCTCACGATCTTCTGCCCTCCGCGCAGGCAGTGCCGCCCCACGAAATAATTTCGCCACTAAACCTTCATAATCTTAAATCCTAATTAGTATAAATAAAACTTAATAAATCTATGGGTAATTTCTGGCTCCTACATTACTATTACATATGATATACAATATTGTAATGATATATTGTACAAATATATCATAAACACCTTTGAACGCTTATACCTTTACGATAAATCATTCTCGGATATAAATTTATACGAATCTTCTTCATTTACTTTGCCCTTACCAATACATAAAAGTTTGACCTTCACTTTTCCCACCACCCTGTATGCACGGGCGCACATCCACGCTCTCTGCAAACGTTCAGACTGCATCGACGTCGTTTCTCGCGTTTCTGCGTCTTCATCCAATAGCGGACGGGGCTACACCGTCGGTATCAGCTCGCAATGGTGACTTTGATTTGTAACTCGCAGCGCAACGATCGCCTCTGCAATCAGCGGCCCGGCCAATGGACGGACGGATGAAGCATCGACGTCCAGTGATCGCTGGATGATTAACAGTTCTCGGTCGAACGAGATTCGGCGGCCCCTCTCGTCCCTCCGCGTGAGCGCGCTCGGACAGGAAGGGTTGTTCAATGGCGACGCGGACTGCCAGGGAAGACGATTGGGGCGATATTTCTGACGCGATAGGTGTACACAGAGACGGTGATGAGCTTTCGACGGGGTATTAAAGTACCTGGTAATGGCGATTCGGAGAGGATTTCGAAGGGTGAACGAGGAGGGGGTGGTTTATCGGGGTGCTCTCTGCGGAATTACAATTCCAGTTTTATAGTTTCGTGCCTTTTATTTGTGACGTACTTTGACTTTCTATAAGGGAACTTGTTTTTGGTAGGTGCGCCAAGTATCGAGCAACGACTATTAGGTCTGGTTTGTGAAATTTCTGATTTCACGCGATTGGGTGTAGTAGGTGTTACCTTTAACGTAGTGAGATTAAGTTTCACCGAGTATTATTGATTTATCACTCATTTATCAGTATGATTGATTGAGGATTAATTGAGTATTAAGTTAGAAACTTAATAATGTCCTTTGAAAATTCATATCTTGGTACTTAAAGATTCTCATTCGATTTTTTGTAACAGCCCAAGTTCAACGTTTTCAATTTATCAAATCGTATTTAACTGACATTAAATCCGTATTAAAATGTTCTTTTAATTTATTCAGTTACCCTGAATCCCTATGTTTGATAAGTCTCGCACAAAGAGAACGAGCAACCCGTGCGCGCGTGCCACGATTCAGAATCGCTACTTTCAAACAATGAACACCTCCGGACAGCTTTTTTTCTTCCCAAGAATATAATTAAAACCGTTACCAAACGGAAGTATGCGGCGCAGCAGCGGGCACTTGTATTTGTCCCTGGAGAAAGTGGCGCCTATACACACACACACACACACACACACACATACACACATACGAGTGCGAGCACTTTAGATTAAAGCTCTCATCGGGCACTTTGTCTGTTGGGATGCTCCGGGAAACTCGATTAGTTCCGCGGCTCGAAAGGGATATACACGACTTTTGTGGTGCTTCCGGCAAAGATAAAGCCAATTCGAGAGCGAGATTCTGCGAGGCCGTTTGATTAAAGCCTGGCACGAACCCGATTAGCTTTTTGTGATATCTCCGGCGCGCGGCCACGGGATAACAGCATGGAGCCCCGATCGCTCTACCGGAAGCGGCTCCGTGGACCGCGCTCTTTTTCCGAGTTGCAGGAAAAATCGAGAGACGCCATTGACGAGCACCGTTTGTACGATACGGTTCTATCTTTGATGGTTTTCAGCTCGATTTTCAGGCGAAACAAAGCGATCGCGATCGCGATTTACGTATTGTACGCGCGTTACACGTTGTTGAAAAGGTGCAGCGATTTTTAGAGGAAACAAGGATCCTTTTATTGCTGTGTGATTATTTCTTTATCTTTAGTTATCTTTGAGGTAGTTCGAAATGCTGTTTCTCTTCTTTTTTTTTTTGCGAATCACTCAGATTTTATTTATTTATTTATTTATATGAGATTAATCTATTAGAGAATTACAAGGAAATTATTAGAGGGAGATACGAAAATATAATAATGGTAAGAGGAAAAAGTGAAAATGTACGAATGGAAGAGAAGTGTTTAAATATAAGAAAATTTTACAAAGAAGAGCGACATAGAAGTTGCTTTATAGAGTGAAGGGATATAGGCTGAATAGATCTAGGTTAGGATAGATTTAGATTATTTAGATAGATTATTTGTTAAAGCTCCTTAAATTCCCTTTTTAAACAATCTAATACGATGATCGTTGATATTGCGGTTTAGGCGTTGAAAGTTTTTTGGTGTTAACTACTTTCGTTACTTCGTAAAAGTGTTATGATCCTTCAAAATTGTAGTTCATCAAAAAATTCTGTAGCTTTGATGTACGTGAGAAATTTTGTTCACGCCTATAAATATTCATCTCTTTGAAAGAGTTGGAATTCTGAATGATAATCTTTTAAGCAAGACCGTAAACGATTCTTAAAATTTCTAAATTATATCTCCAATGTAATTCTCTTTTATCTCTTTACATAACAATCAACTTTATATTATTTATATTTTCAAACAGTTTCCTGAATTTTAACATTTTCATAAAATTCGTGATTTCGGAAGCGCGCCAACAATTTTGCAATCGTCACAAATGTTTCTTCGAAATGTTACCGTGCATAATGACGGCACTCGATCGCTTCGGTTACAAATCATTGAAATGCACAGTCGCGTACTCCAGCGAGAACGCAACGCAATGAGCGCACTTCTGCCCGGTGATTATTCCCCTAATGATTAAAATCATCCACGGGTACAATAAAACGTTTCAAGCATTTCATGTCCAAGTAGGAGCGCATCAATGTCGAAACGGGCAAGTAATCCGTGTGCTTGTTAAAAATACATATCGAATGACATTTTCATGAAAGTGCATAGTTAATATGTTCTCGATAAATGTTTGGTACACTTCTAACATTTCTAAATTTTTCTCTCTAAACTTTTTTAACGTTGCAATCCTGAAAATGGTTAATATTAATATTATTGAGCCTCGTTTCTTCTGATTACTATCTAAATTTTAAAAATCTTATAAACATTGTTATTTAATTAAATTTATTAGCCAAAACAGATATTTTTCAATTCAGATATGGAATAATTAATATTTATTGATCATTTACTTATCATCTTATCTCAAACTCCTCTAAATCTTTTTATTAATGAATAAATTTTAAACCTCGTGATTACACATCACTGTCTAACAAAGAACATATACATCTTTATACACTTCTCTTCCATTCGTACATTTTTACTCTTCTCTCTGTTACCATTATTATATTTTCATACCTCACTGTAATAATTTCCTTGTAATTCTCTAATGGGTTAATCTTCTGTAAATAAACAAATAAATAAATATTACAAATTCCAAAGTTATTCTACGTGTCACAAACTGTCGTTGCAACGATTGTCGTGATATTTCTGGCTCGTGAGAATGACGAGCGTTCGTATTCCAGCGGGGGTTTCAGCAGCAAGAAATAGAACAAAAATCGAGGAAAGGGTAACGCAAGTAGATAAAAATCGCGCGATTCAGCGATCCAATCGACTTCTCATCGAGAACGTCGTCGTTTCGACCAGTCACCGAGCTCGGGCTCATTCGCCGTTGCCTCTCTCGTCTCGTCAAAGGCCGCGTATAATTTTTTTTTTTCCCTCCCACCGTCGAATTATTCTCCTCCATCGAGAGTCACGGACGATACCAATTTGCCTGGGAATTTACTTTCCGCTGAATAAAAAGGCTCCCTTTCAGCCGTATCCGACGCGAATAAGAGAATACGGACGTTCCATAAAAATCGTACGTGAACTCCCATAGAATCGATGGACTCTCTCCCCTCGTTCGAGAGGGTACTTCGTTTTAAAAGCTCCGCGGGGCGAAATTAGAACACGTCGAGTCGGAGGAGGAGGAGGTTGGAGGAGGAGGGAGAGAAAAGTGGCGGGACGTGGAACGGGGAATTTCGTTGCTCGTTCCCATCTGGATCGTCGGTTATTATAGATCTGCATCGTCGCTCTTCGATTTCTGTGGCACACTCGATCCACGTCCCCTCCTTTCTCGCTCTCCTCCAATTATTCGACAACGACGGCAGTTATGAGTGCTCTGCTGCGGCGGACGAAAGTTGCACCTGATGCGTGCAATTATTTCGGGTAATTTGGTTAATTAAGGGGTATCCGGAAATCGTGGAGGAAAGAACGGCGGAAGTGATTGTGCTACTTGACATCGTGCATACTTGTGATTTCTTCTCGAGAGTTCGCTTAGTTTAACATTTGTACCCTTCTAGAAACCAAGTACACAAGTATACCCATTTTTTAAGCGAAAGCGAATAATTGTACTTGCTGCTACTTTTATACTATTGAAAATTAAAGTGCTGCTATTCAAACATATTAATGTTTTGGGGTTCTTTCAGTATAGTATTTCAACACACGATCGACGAAATTTCATTCGGTTATCCTTTCGCACTAGGCCAGCCCGTATTATCATAAATTTCCATTGCCCCGTGTTATTTACGACTCGATGCCGCTTCTGGCGTTCACGATTTATCCCCGTATCGAGCGACCCGTTTAATAAATTTCGCCCGCGCCGCGCTCGTTTCGCCTAAACGCAACACGGAGCCAGCGAAAAGGGAACCGAAACTGTTCTCTTTGATAACGAACGATCTATTTACGGGCGGGTCCCCGCGACAAAAGGAACGCTTTTGTAGTAAAATTCACGCCGGAAGTGTGCTCCAGACGCGGCTTCCGCGCGGCGTTGCTATCGTTTGCGAAATTTCACGGCGATGATGATTAACTGCCGACTAATTGACGCGTTGCGGGGCAACGATGAATTAACCTCTGTTGGGAAATTATAATTTCGAAATCGATTTGAATATACCTACACACATATGCGATCTCGCTCGCTGTATTCGGAATTTCGAAAGTTCGGAATTGAGAAAAAAAATTGCGTTTAACGAGCATAGAGGGAGAACAAAACAGAAATATAATATTGATATTGAATCTTGAATTACAATTATTGTTATATTAATATCATTTTTTTTTTTAATATCATTCAATTGTGGTTTTTGATAATACAAAAATTAAAAATTGTTTTCATTCTTTTTTAAGATAAATGTTATACTGATAATTAAAAAAAGCACCATGTCAAATTCTGATCTATCTGCAAATGACTATGATATGAAAATATAAAACTAAAAATTTCTTTTTGCTGAAAATTACCTTTTATATAATAATCATAGTTAATTATTGCCGTTTTTATTATTTCCCGAAAAAAAAAAAATAACTATGCATTTCATCCCGCGCTTTTAGCATACATACAAGAAAATTGTTTAGCATTCAAACGGTTAAGTTTATTCGATTTCAAGTATTGCAATTTTCCTGTTCACCGCGGTGAAAATTTTCTATAAAAGTGTAACGATTCGCCTGTTCTTTAGGTGCGTGAAAAAAACCACCCCCGCGTCCCGCATAAATTTTGCGCCACCGTCGCCAGGGTTCTTCCGATTATTTTTGTTCCAGAAACTAATAGAACGCGAAAAAGTTCCCGGCGAAAGTCCTTCGAACAGAATTTCATTTCGCAGTCGGTCGTGCGACTCCGGCAAATATTATCGTAAATTTTCAGCCCCGTACCAACCACCGTAGGTTAGATATCACCTGCGATCCCGGTCGCCTGTCTTCGTCTCCTCTCGTCTCTCGTTCCCTTCGTCCGCTGTTCGTGAAAATATTTCTTCCCCGCGCGGACCAATAAATCATGCCGATCCATTCGACACTTTGGTCATCAATAACTATAGCGCTTAGCCTTTTTCTTGCAGGCCTCAACGATCAAGCATCGAGAGCACACTGTGCAAGAAAACACAGTTTCTCACCCTTTGAGACACCTTCTCTTTATCTTTCTTCTTCATCTTTTTTCTATTTCTTTTGTCGTTGAAATTTGAAAACTATTTCGTTCCTCTCTTCCTTTGACACTAAATAACAAAATGATGTCGTTTGAATTCTTATCTTTCTATAGTCTGGTGAAACGTATACTAGCTTTCAGGACACGCAATATCCTCTTCAGTCAAGAGGTTCGGTATAACTATCTACTGAATGCAAAATTGTATTAATCGCACAATAATGCATGCTAACAACCTTTCCGACCGATTAGATTTCTTGTCACCGTATGTCACCTTTTTACACCAACTCAATTCAGTGTTAATCCAATTACTGTAAATCACATAATATACAAAGGGGAACAAAACCCGTTAAATAAACAACAAACGACAACACTTATTTTACATTTTTCACGATTATCCTTACCCTTATTTATTACCCCTTTCTCGCGTCGATCAAACAGATTTTTTTTACAATTTTTCATACGTTACACCTTCACGTCACACGTGGCGTTGATCAGGAATATTTTCTGATTTATATTTTCGATATTTTCGTACCAGGGAGAGCGTGTTTCTGCACAGCAATGGAACAACTGTGCACGAAGTTACACGCGATCCCCGAAAAATTCGCGAGCCAGCATCGTTAAATGACCCGAAACAACGTTGCAACGGGGTTGCAGAGGGCTCGTTTATTTTCCACGAGCGGGATGAAATCGGGGACGGAGAGGGTGGAGAGAAGGGGGGGGGGGAGAGCAGGAAATCGGCAGCATTTCCGGTTCTCGCTTTTACGAAGGAAAAGCTTGTGGAAATCGCGCCGCGAAATTTTTAGCGATCTACCCACCCAGCTTGCTGGTTCCCAGCGTAATTATTTGCAGAGTTTGCACGTGTCGTGCGTTTTCATTGTATTCCGTGTTTCTGCTTTTTACAACGCAAGCACAGCGAGTTTTCGGGATGTTGAAATAATAACGGAGAGAGAATTGGATACGTTTCCGTGCTTCCCCCCCCCCCCCTTATTCCTTCGGGTCGACAAATATTTTTGTAACTCTTTCAGGACGCCGTTTCGTTTAATCGTTTAATTACGTTAATTAGGTCAGAAGGTGAACCGAAACAGTGCAATTTAGTGATTACCACTAATCATGTATTCTCTTTATACAAGCGTATAAATTGCGCGACAGGTCAATGTGCGGGTGAAAAAATAAAATCGTAGGGATTTGTGCGGTTGTAGAGCGTTACAAAATTAATCCTTTGCACTCGAACTTTCTTTTCATTCATATTACCGGTAACTCGAAGCAATTTCAGTGGAAAGATCGTATTCACGTATAAGTAAATGATATGCGCATTAAAAGAAAAGTCATTGTTGATTAGGAATACTGATGGTTGATATTAGTATAGAGACGAGCGACAAAAGATGGTTGGTATCACCCTGTAGTTATAAAGTAGCGAGCGAGCTCTAATGAGCAATGAGGATCGATAACAACTGCGACAAGTATCGAACATTCGAGAAAGCTGGTCGATAAGAAACAAAAAGAAAATTGATAAAACAAAGATAGAAGATTCCAACCAGAAGATTCAAACAAATCTGGTAGAAGATTCCAACCAGAAGATTCCAACAAATACAAATGTTATGATATATAAAAAAAAACCAAGAACGGAACATCCTATACACGATTTGTCTTTGTCCTTCTGTTATGAACTGAAAGTTGTTTGCATTGTCTCCATAGCGGAGCCTTCGAGTTTGAAAACAAATTTTAAATGGCTCCGCTCTGGAGCCCACGAGCGCAAAAGGTTAAGTAAGATCGATAGATACCAATATAAAACATTGTACTAGAATACTACGATAAATACGTGTACATAAATATAATAGTATGTAAGGTTATTATTATTCTGGAATTTTGTGTTTTATACTTATTGTTAATTAAATTTTTATATAAAGAATAAGCGAGGTGAGAAAATAAGGAAGACGTAAAGGAACGGAACTCTTTTGTAATCCCATAGGGAAAACAATAAAGTTATCTATCTATCTATCTACTACGATAAATACGATTCATTCCTGTTGAACATTACCATTCTACTGCAGTAATTTTGTTCACAAGTCATCGATCATCAACATTATTCAAACTCGGCAGTTTACTGCTCGAAGTTTCACGAAGCTACGAATGACATCAATTTTATACACCAATTACGAATCTCTCATCTCGTCAGCATATAATTAATATCTACTATATTGCGGTGGGAATTCGATTTAATAGAAAGTAACTGCGATCACGATCGTTCCTTTCTGTCAGCAAATTAAGATAGGGATTCGAGACGCGGGTAGAAATGCGAAAAGAGTTCTTCCCGTCCGCGCGAACTGGAGGCCATTACGCGTCGCTTCCGTTAAGATGGCGTCTCAAGCCGATGAAACGAAATCGAGGCTCGGTGACAATTTCGTCGGAGAAATCGAAGGAAATTCGATGACGAGCTGTGCACGGGAATTACGAAGGGATTAATCGACGACAACGACGACGTCGACGACGCCCCGACGCGATTATGCGGCTCAAAGAAGTCGGACCTCTCCGTCCCGACGATCGACGTCTCGCGCGCGGAGAACTCATTTCGACCGGCCCTTTGTGCCGGAAAACTGGATTCCGCGGTGGCAAAGACGCCTCGATTCCTCCTCTTTCTTCGACGAGCTATGATGTTGATAGGTTTGTCCGGATGTCGTCGAGAGTTCGAGTGAAACGTCGTTTACCCCTACTTTTTATCACGACCAAATCATATCTGCAGACTTCTTTGTAAGTAGCATAAAAAGCGTTGGTTTTATGATTTTTTTCAGAAATATCGTTTAATCCAGATTTCATGCCGCGTTACCATTTATGTCATGCATTAATTAACATTAATCTGTGTCGCATTATACAATCTTAACCCTTTGCACTCCGCGTCATCTCGGACGTGTTGGATGGACGTATCCTCGGTTCCTCAAAATTACTATTTTTTTTATATATCTTGGTAACTGTACCATATTTTGATTTGATATCCCTGTGTCATTTTAGCAGGAAACTTCACATAAACGTGCATTTCTGAAAAGGTTGCGCTGGGATAAGATGATTTCCCGGAATCACTAATAAATTCTAATGTCTGCTAAGAGGCGACAACGGAGTGCAAAGAGTTAATTTATGTAATACAGGTTATATACAGGGTGTTCGGACAGCCCTGGGCTTAAATTGAAAAAGTAACTCCCTGAGACATTCTAAGACGAAAATCAAGAGTAACGATTTTGCGTTTGAGGCTCTGTTTACGAGTTATAACTAGTTAAAGATATCGTTTAATCCGGACCGTTCGACACTTGAGCATCACTGTGGACTCAGTGACGTTACCGACCGAGTTGCCTCGGTTACCCGCTCTCAAGCGTCGAACGATCCGGATTAAACGATATCTTTAACTAGTTATAACTCGTAAACAAAGCCTCAAACGTAAAATCGTTACTCTTGATTTTCGTCTTAGAATGTCTCAGGGAGTTACTCTTTCAATTTAAGCCCAGGGCTGTCCGAACACCCTGTATAAGGTATTCGATATGTTGATGTTTCGTAAGTTCGCGCTACAGTTGTGATTTAACTTTTTCAAGTTTTATAAGGTATTTATTTCGTAATGCTGGAGTTTTGTGGAATGTCTGTTTCGTGATCTGTTTGATTATTTCATTCGATGCTTGATGCATTTTTCGAAATGTATCTGTTGTTTGAATTGAGAAATAAATTAGAAGTGAATTGAATTTGTTGTTGCCTGATCGGTTGTCCGCGTAAGCAGAGCAAAGGGAAGGTGAATCTATTAAACGGTCATGGTTTTCAGTATCTCTATTCGAAACCATTGAAAGGAATTTTATTAGCGTGTAGGCGTTGAAATTTATAGCATGCTTATGGCCTTTGAAATTGTTAGTACGCTCGCAGCAGTTGCGGAGGTGTCTATTCAATGTGCCGATGTAAAAGTTTATGAATGGATAACAGAACTTTAGAATGGATGATTTATGGCTTCTTTGTTACGCAAATTCTCCTGGTGCATCGAAGTTCATACGCGAGAGAGTAGAAACCAGAAATGTATCTTAAAAATATACTAATTCTCCTAGTTTCCTGTTTAACAATAAAACATCGTGCTTCGCTAATTAACGCCATCGAATTATCCTTTCGACAGGTCGAAGCCAGCAGTTAATTATAATTATGAAAAGTTAATTAACGTGATCTTTGAAATACATTCACTTTTTCAACACAATCTTCTCGCTACCTTTACTTTAAACAATTCTGTATTCATTAACGTACGAGATCGAGTATTGTTGGGTTCGCTGAAAACAGGATAATGAAAGATACGAACAAAAGGATTTCCAGTAAAATGTCACCGGATTTTTTCACGTTTGACATTTATCTTCCTTTAAACGCAATATATGTACAAGAATCCGTAGTACAACAATTTCAACGAATTTTTAGATTCAAGTTGGAATATAAATTCCGTCTTAATATGACAAACTTAAAATATTATAAAACTGATAATAATTGCATCTATTGTATCATACTCTTGATTTGAATACATTACTTTAACACGATACACACAAAAAAAGAAAACTTGCTGGCAATATAACTGTAAATATAAATAAAAATAGTAATATAGACTATAAAATATAAATTGAAATAGTTATACAAACTGTAAATATGAATTAAAAGTCTTCAAATAGAAACAGAAATCATTTTTAAAATTATTAACCTTCTGAACATATAAACGATAAAAATAAAAAGGCAATACAACATTACAGTTATATGTATATTAAACTTTCCACGCTGTTCAACCTTTCCTGCCAACAAACTAAAGCTACAAACCGCTTTGATAATCCAACCACTCCGCATCTTGATTTACCGATTCACCAACAAGCGCTATCGAATGTTATCTCCACGTAAGTCCATCTCCATCCCATAATTGCGTCACGATCGGCACAAAAGACAAGCACGATTGCGCGTTAACTTCGAGGGCCGTGTGCTTTACGATTGACTCCGCGGATTCCGATGTATGTACCCTGGATCCACCAATGGAATGGGGTGCGCGCGTGTGCGTGAACCAACCACGAGACCGGAACACGGTCGAACGTAATTTGCAAACTTCGAGACACTCCGATTCCCGATTACGATCGAGATTCTAAAGCCGGCGGCCGCGCACACAGGGACGAGCTCGCACAAGCGTGTGTACACTGCCGCTCAAAAGTTCGGACAAATGTAACTCTTAATTGGGTTTCTTTTGCTTTAACCAGAGTGTGCACACTGTTGATACTGTTAGCGAGAGACATTTGTTCCGTGCGAGGCGAAAAGAAGCAAAAACATTTGCAATGTTTGTCTTGTATTCAGAAAAACGTTTCCTTGCTTTCACAAATTTTTAGAAGAAATCACAGCAGAAGCGTGTACAGTATCGGATAAAAGTTTGAAAATTGTAAATTAATTAAAGAAGGAAAAACATTTTCAATTTTTGTTCTTTTCAGAAAAACACTTCCTGGCTTTCACAAATTTTTAGAAGAAGTCACAGCAGAAGCATGTACAGTAACGGGCAAAAGTTTAAAAATTGTAAATTAATTGATTATTGATCTATGTCTAATAAAAATCACGATTATACAAAAGTTATGCATGATTTAAAAATTCCATTGTTGCAGCATAGGAGGGTAATAAATAATCTATGCTTTTTACACAAAATTATAAGTGGATCTGTGAATAATTCTAACATTATTATGGTTGTTGATTTTAATATTCCGATACACTCGTCAAGAGCTCCTTTGTTAATTAAACCTCGTCTCTATTTATCCAGATTCAGTAATACAGATCCCATTAATAGATTACTTTCCGTAGATACCAACTATTGTGATAGGGTTGATTTCTTTGCTGGAAGTCATACCGCATGTAAATTAAAAATTTTGTGCAACACACCAGATGCTAACTAAATCCTAAATGTTTTATGATATACACGAGCGATTCTAAATGTATGTATAATTATGTGGTAATTCAAGTTAGTGTAAGAAAAAAGGGCTACCTGTCTCGTTTACGAAATAAATAAATGAAATCTATGTAAAATGACCTGACACACGAAATTCGTATTTTAACACTGCTAAATGAGTATACGAAAGAAATTATGTGTGTACACAAGAAAAATGTTAGCGAAATGCCAATCGATGGATTGTGTTTGAATTTATAACAGTAATCTGGAAAGTGTGACTAAACTTTTGAACGACGATGTATATACCGTGTTCCAGGCTCTCGTTCGACCCAGTTTGCGATGTCTCCGCGCTAAGAAGATAATTCCAGGCCGATTGCGCGCGGAACGAACCTCTGAAACGGTGATCACGATCGTTCCGGATAACGACCGAGTGGAGAGCACGTGTTTAACGCAATTATAGCGTCCCAAACGCGAGGAAACTTCGTGCGTGCAGAAGTGTTGGAAAACGAACGATAAAATTATAACAACGACCAAATTACTTGTCTCCTCGCGAACTATAATATATCAATGATTTTGCATTTCGCACCGACTTTATCCTCCAAAAGATATTAAACGTATAATTGTACACTCAGTTTCAATTTTCAATATTAACTGCGTGGATATACAAATTCGGTAACGACTAAGAAAAACAAAAACATACAAGATAAAGTATCTAAAGTACAGTAGCGGATAAATGTTTAAGACAATGTAAAACGAAATTTTATGGTTCGCGAACACTATTTATCTATTCATTTTTATTGTCATTATAGTAGAACACTATGTATCGATTAACATAGAATACAAATTTTATTTGCACTGTCATTTCTTACTAACTAATTTATTTATTTTCTTCGACCTTTTGATCTTAAACTTTTGTCCGCTACTGTACATTCAAAATACGGCATAAAAAATCCTGAACACTTTATCTGCTCCCGTTATCAAGAGCGACAGACGGCCGCGCTCAGTACCTTTATTGTTCTCTGTCCACAGAATTCATCTGCAAATTAAGAATGCCATCGACTTCCGGCCATAAAGTGCATGCACGCGTTCCAAATTGTCCGTAATTACAGGCAATTCATGGAATCCAGGCGATTCGCTTGAATCCAACTAATTGTCGGCCGAAATTCCATCGTCACCCACGTGTACGACCCGACCCCCTCGCCACCCCCCTTACTAGCCGTGAAAATGTTTTCCATGGGTTGCGCCGCCACGTTTTATCGCGAACCGTGCGATACTTCCGGCGCGATTTTAATCATATTAAACTCGAAGCTGCCGGGGGCTCTTTCAGCCGCCGGTAATATTGACAAAGGGTCCCGGAATTTCATATCACACGGCCCCCCCTGTTTTCATGGGGTACATTCATCCCACGGGAATAACCGCCGCCATGCCATAGAATCGAGCGAATACGCCTGTTGTGCGCGACGCTTAATACTCGTTAGCTAAGTGTCGCCGTGCGACAGCGTAGCCTTGATTACTTTTTCTCTTTTCCTTTTGCGGGATGATCTTCATGGAGTAAATATCATGTAGGAAATCTGTACACGAAAATTGATTGCGGTTAAGTTTGGCAATCATTATTAACACTTAGCCAACCGAATAGGGAGATCTCCCGTTTTCGTTGATTCTATTTATTTTTGTTATTAGTTAATCCTGAACTGGTGTTGTTCACAGTTCATCAAATGCATTTTCTGCTTTTCCAAAGTACAATTTTTAATCAATTCTTAATACGCGATGAATAGTGTTTGGTTAGGTGTGACAGCGGTTAGCTAAATGTTAATCAACTTCCGGTCGGTGATGTGTACGGTTTGACCGGAACATTTAATTATTCCTGTGTCCCCTTAATTTGATTCAGTGTTTTTAGTATTTAAAATTGGATCGAAAACTTGGAAACCTACAAATATTTGAACATTCGCGTTCAATGGATTGCGAATGAAGAACTGAATTAAATTGGATTTACCATTTATCGGATCAAATATAAGTTGAACGCGATTAAAAAGATTTCGTATCCTACTTGATACCATCTCAAACCAGTTATACGGAAACAAAGCCTGTTAAGATATGAAAAAATGTTCATGGATACTGTAGTAATGTGATCGAGCGAATGCGAGGCTGGAAAGGTCAGAGTACTTGAGTTGGGCGATTGTCGCGTGAACGCAGAATGTTTGGGCTCGAATGTTTCTAAGGCGTGAAAGATGAGAACTTGAGAAAACAGTGCGACTGAGAAATTCTGGGTGGTCGTGACCGAATGCGTAGAGTGAGAAAGGTTGACAATTAGAATGAAAGGAAACGAGTGTTTGGAAGAATATATGACGGGGAAAATGCGAGCGCGAGGCAGAAAGTATCAGACGGTGAAGATAGAAAGTATCAGACGGTGAAGATAGGAAGTATTAGACGACGAAGGGAGAAAGTATTGAACGTAGAAAGAGTGTGGAAGAAGCGAAGTAGCCAGCGTAGAGCGAAGGACTGTGTAGTTTACGAAGCATAGGCGTAGTTTGCGAAGTATAAGCGTAGTTTGTTATTTTGTGTTCGTTTGTGTCGTTTTTAGTTTAATTAAATACACGTATATTTATTATTTTATTCACTCTTCTTTCTTTTCTTTTTTCCATCTATAACCTTTTCTATAATACGAAGAATGATCGAATCGTCGAACGACTGAACAACGCACAGTGTGGCAACCACACGAAAGACAATGGCGAACTTACGCTGCGGCAACGTTACTGGACCTTCCCCTTTACGGTTCACCTTGCCCTTTGCCGCTTTTGTCGGGCGTGCACGCTTCCACGAGCAAGAAAGTGATTTTCTACCACGATAACCGTGATTTCTAAGACACGCCACCTTTACCGCGCAATCAGAGGCCCGGTTGAACGATCGACAGACGCCTTTTGATGTCGAATCACCGCCTACGACCCTTCTTCTCGCTCATCCCTTCGACGAACCACCCACTCTTCTCACCTGTGCGTTCGCATTCACACCTGCTGTGTTCAAACTACCCACGATCCCTCGATACATACACATACAGTGGCGGACAAAAGTTTAAGACCAAAGGATCAAAGAAAACAAATTAATTAATTAACCATAGATTTGTAGACATTTTTTGTACATCTATTTTTAATATAAAAGTCAACAAAAATTGTTAGAAATAACATTAATTGTTTTTGTAAATATTGTTCATGAAGTCTGAAACTCGTTAAATTGACGGGTCCCGTAAACCTTGTGTTAATAAGAAATAGCAGGATAAATGAAAATAGTATTCTACGCTAATCAATAAATAGTGTTCTACCATAACGACGATAGAAATAAGTATACGAACAATATTTGCATATTATAAAACTATGTATTACATTGTCCTGTCGTCTTAAACTTTTGTCCACTACTGTAGGTATCCCGTATTTCATCTACTTTTGAAAATAAAAATTGCAGGATTTTCACATAGGAGTTAAGAGATCCGAAGTTCGCGTAACGTCCAACGAAGTATCGTAAATCGCAGGACTCGTTGCGTCTGAGAAGTTTTCATAGGCGGCCGATCCTCGACCATCCCTCTCCCCCCCACCTATGCTCCATGCTATCTTCTTTCACCTCTACGCCCCTCCCCCCGTCTCATTCTCATTACTAAGTTCCCGGTCATCAAATTTTATTAGCCTCCGGTTCAAGGGTTCGCCTTACTTCTAACTCAATATCGTAGATTTGTAGTCTCGGTTTAACTACCCTCGCTTCTTCCACCCTCCTCTCTCTCTCTCTTTCTCTCCCTTGCGTGCCCTCCACCCTTTCTCCCCGTTCCTTTTCCTCTTGTATTTTCTCCAACGTCCGGGAGAAGAGGCCAGATGTAAGCGCGGCGAGGCTCGAGCTTCGGTGACTTTGAAAGCAGCAATAATTCCGTGCTCCACGGCCGAGAACTAATTTTCACCAGCTCTGAAGGCGGACCTGGAGGACGGGGGATCAAGCGGGACGAAGAGGGGTGGGTGGACTTCGCTGCCTCCTTTCGCCCCTTCCCTCCGCCTACCCCAGTTCCGTCTTCCTCTTATTCTTCGTCGCTTTCCTCGCGAGCATCCCCTTTTTCTTTCGTGTCTTTTCGTCGGCTGACAATGGCCAGGCACAGCACGATTCGGTGTACCGAATTATATTGGCAGTCGCAACTAATAAAGGTCGTAAAAATACAACCGGGTTGCTCGGTTTTATGCGAAGGCGTTGTAGCTAGGGTATCCCGATCGAGTTGTTTCTTCCGCGAGTAGAATAGTTCGACAGTTCGGTTGAGAAAAAATATTTTGATCGGGTATTAAGGTAATAGAGCAGTGGTAATTTCAATAATAAACACGATGTACAATTATGTTTAATACATAAATTTGGAGACGAACCACATAAACGTAATACTAGAAACGGTAACCAAAGGCAATAGTAACGAAAGAAAGGAGAACAGATTAGATATAATCTGTGAAGTATAACACGATAGTCCTAAAATCACAGGTGCCGCAATTATATAATTATTTATTGATTTTTAATATATTTAAACAACAGCACCGTTAAGGAAACGCTGTTTCGGTAGGTTGAAAAATGTACTCTTTTCAGAAATGAAAATTTAGGATAAATTAATTTAGTTCTTCCATTGTATAGGTTTAGTTGACCAAAGTTGTTTTTGGGTTAATTTTATCAATTAGTAGAACCAAGGATAATTAAGTTTATTTATAATTTTGTTTAAGGTAAAATTTAAGAAACCGTGATGATGACTGCTTATCTACAAATGATATGAATTTACCCATCCCGTAAGCATTATTGTCTGGCGTCTAATTTCTGGGATCCACCACTGTCGCCAACGTGTGATCAGTAACTACTGCCGTCGGAGTTTCTACAAACTCGTACTACTGTCACGGCTGGCTGATTATACGCTAACCGACTCCACTGTTAGTAACGGCGGCCGCTGTGTGCCAGTGTAAACGATGGCTGACTGATAAGACTAGTTTCTACTGCGTCGGTAATAGCCCGCAATATTAACATTCTGTTTGTCTAGGACCTAGCGTTACAACATTCTCGGTAATTATGCGTTCTAGACGTTTGCCTTGCATTATAATTGCGATACTCAAAATAAGATCGATTCCCTCGTGAGTTTAACGTTCCGGTTTCTTTATTAGTCAGAAGCTTAACGAACTTTCTTTATCACATCACATTTGAAAGAAATTGTACAGCTGAATCTACAGTATCGGATAAAATTCAAGACATAGTTTTATAATCTACAGATATTGTCTGTACGTTCATTTTTATTATTATTATGATAAAACACTATTCCATTAATTAGCACAGAATACAAATTTTGTTTATCATTCCCGTTATTCCCACTATTCCCTATAAATTAGTTAATTTAATTTCGTTGACTCTGTGGTCTTCGTTGAAACTTTGCTACTGTATTTAAATACAACGAAGTGGCCCTCTTAAACGTGTCTTCAATCGCATATTATCAATTTTCCAATCGAAGCAAAACTTTTCGTAATAGGCTGAATCAACCGAAACAATTCCAAGCGAATCACTCTTGATCCCACAACTTCTTGATAACGGCACCTAGGATCGATTACCGCTTTTACGATTACCAAAGGATCGATACGACAAAACGTTGTTGAAGAATTTTCCACAACAATCGTAATCCGTAATCGCTTCGGTTCCCCGGATCCGGTTCACGGAGCACATACTCAGCACGAGACGAATGAAAGACCACGCGAGTGACATATAAAAATTAACGAGGACGCAGTTAGAGGTCGCGTAATATGCCAGGCGATCAGCTAGATCAACGTAATCCTCTTACGTCGCCGGATCTTTCAGATCCACGTTGACCGGACTCATCCAAGAGAGCCGCTGCTCCTCTAAGCCTTTAAACCTATCTCAGACGAACCAATATCGGACCAATTTCGAGAAAACGATGCCACGATATATACGCGTGGCAAGCTTTCGGATTAAATTACCGCCGGTAAATACGTTGACAGACGGACGGGAAATATTTCGTTCACTTTTTTCGAATAATTGACAATACTACGAGATTGTCTTCTTTTATGTAAACAAGTTCATTACTCTCTCTCTCTACGCGAAATCAAATGGCATAAATTGTATAATAAGTAATGTAAATAAATATTGCATCCATCTAAATTTCTTAATTTCGTATGAAGACTTCAATAAACGTTTATTTCACCTTCTTAACTCAAAGGTAGCTTAATTATTTATATACATTGTATGTCGGAAAGTTTTTACCCTTTTAATAAAGTTATTATTGTTATTATTATTATTATTATTATTATTATACTGTTTCTATTGAAACAAGTTTAAGATAGTGAAAGCACATCTACTAATCCTACAAATTTAGACGAATATCAGAAAGTTTTTACCCTTTTAATAAAGTTATTATTGTTATTATTATTATTATTATTATTATTATACTGTTTCTATTGAAACAAGTTTAAGATAGTGAAAGCACATCTACTAATCCTACAAATTTAGACGAATAGTAGCTGTAAAATAAGTCGCTAATAAAAATTTGACGACTGAACGGAATTTTCTTCCACGTGACGCAATGCTCTTCGTTCGTTTCTTATTTTTTCTATGCACTCCTTCTCTCCCTACTTTTGACTCACTTTCTATCTCACTTTTAACACTAAACCTACCGATAGGTTAGAGTATACCTATTTGTGACGAAGAAATCAAATTGAAAATTATGTTCAAAAACTACCTAATACAAGGGAAACAAACCGTAATGATTGCAGTAAAGATCACAGTAAATTTCCACGTAATGATTGCAGTAAATGTTACAGAAAATTTCCACAGGTGTCGGTATCCAAATAAATTTACAAAATTCCCGTGAAAAATTACAAACCGATCATTTAGACCAGTCCTGGTAGTTATAATGTTAATTTGAATAGTATGTAAAAGCGCGGAATGTACTTCAGCCTTGTTACACGAAGTATAAGGGAAAAAGATCAATGGGTTGGCGTAGACTTAACGAGAATAAACGCAACGCGAAAACAGCCGATCAGTTTGCTTACCTTTTGCTGTTGCGTCTGCGTGGGTTCGGTGGCGAGTAACTGCTTCAGGGCCGGATGTCCGTGGCCGTTCGGCGTCGACGTAGCACCCGGTGTGCTGGGTGTGCTGGGGTTACTTCCGGGAGTGTTAGGCGTATGGGGGCCGGTGGTGGGACTGCTAGGGCTGACGCTTTCGTTCACCTTGCTGCCGGCGTGATGATTTTCCGTGTGCCTCCTCAGACTCCTCGCGTCACAATACGACTTGCCGCATCCATCAGCTTTGCACTCGTACGGCTTCTTGTTTCGATGAGTCAGCATGTGTCCGTTCCTGAAAAGTGACAAAGGAAAATGGTTTTAAAGTTTGGTGAATACTTCCAATTAACGTACAGGACACCCAAGAAAATGTTGGGATCACTTCTCGCCTATTATCCGTTTACATTAATTATATTATGTATCGATAAACAATATTCTCCCATAATGACGATAAAGATAAGTATATGAACAATATTTGCATACTATAAAACTAGGTTTTACATTGCACTCTCGTTTTAAACTTTCGTCCTATACTGTATAATATTATCATCGCTTAGCGCACCGTCGGTTCCGTTGCGGAGACATTCAGTCGTTTAATATGATTACATTTCAGATGCTTTACGAATTCGTCACAGAACACGTTAAATTAGACTGTCTAATTTAACATTAAACATCGAGTACTTGGTAATCCATCAGCCGCGTACAATATCCAAGGAAACTCGATCATCTGACCTGTTACGAGTCGGGTGCAGAAAATTATGTCGGTCCAATTAAGTCGCTATCTATACGAAGGATCTGTTGAACTCTGGAAATCCTGCGCAACGATCTTGGCGTCGCGCTATCTGCGAGCCTGATCTAAGCTCGCCCTCGACGTGACAGCCTTACGACCGCTTCGCCAGGCTAAAGACCTCAATCTCTCTCTCTCTCTCTCTCTCCCTCTGTATCTCTCTTGGCCATTTGCCCGCTACCCATGGTGTGCAACGCGGTATCGATGGCGCGGGACGCAGCCACCTGACACCGTTCGCGTAGTCTCTCGAGGAAAGGAGGGCCGCTCGGCGAAAGAGCGGGTTGAAAGAAGCGAGCAACAAGTTGGCGCATGAATTTCGAGCGATGAGCTGTGCAAAAGAGTTTCTGTTTCGAGGGGGACGTTGAGTCGTTTAAATCTGAAAGGGCGATCCTCGCGAATGACACTTGGACGCTACTTAGTGTGAAATGTAGCATCAAGTGTTTGGGGCGGACAGAAAGTTGGTCGAACGAAATTTCTCATGCAAATTAGCTGCGAGGGTAAGGCTGACCTATTCAAGACCCGTCGTGTATCAGTGTAACAATTTCGGGATTTCGTAAGTTTCTTTTAACCAGTTTGTATCGTTGAAGTTTCTTTAATATCGTTCAATAATGAAACAAAATTGTGAACATTTCAAATTGAACGTATTACTGAAAGTTATCTCAATACGCTATGCAACAAAGAAAATTTGAATGTAGCTTTTTGACATTATTCACGACTACCTTGTAGATACTTGCTAGATCACTAGGTCGCAGGAATAAATTCTTATTCAAATAATAAATTGTAACTCTGATATTCAAAAATCAGCACGAGACGTACAAGGAAAATTTTAATGTAGCTTTTTGACATTCTTCACGACTACCTTGTAGATACTTGCTAGATCACCAGGTTGCAGGAATAAATTCTTATTGAAATAATAAATTGTAACTCTAATATTCAAAAATCAGCACGAGACGTACAAGGAAAATTTGAATGTAGCTTTTTGTCATTCTTCACGACTACCTTGTAGATACTTGCTAGATTACCAGATTGCAGGAATAAATTCTTATTGAAATAATAAATTGTAACTCTAATATTCAAAAATCAGCACGAGACGTACAAGGAAAATTTTAATGTAGCTTTTTGACATTCTTCACGACTACCTTGTAGATACTTGCTAGATCACCAGGTTGCAGGAATAAATTCTTATTGAAATAATAAATTGTAACTCTAATATTCAAAAATCAGCACGAGACGTACAAGGAAAATTTTAATGTAGCTTTTTGACATTCTTCACGACTACCTTGTAGATACTTGCTAGATCACCAGGTTGCAGGAATAAATTCTTATTGAAATAATAAATTGTAACTCTAATATTCAAAAATCAGCACGAGACGTACAAGGAAAATTTTAATGTAGCTTTTTGACATTCTTCACGACTACCTTGTAGATACTTGCTGCATCACCAGGTTGTAGGAATAAATTCTTATTGAAATAATAAATTGTAACTCTGATATACAAAAATCAGCATGTTACGTACAAAGAAAAGGTGGATGAAAGAGAAATCGAAGGAAGTGCAACAAGTTGGTCGTGCGGTCCCCCATGGAGGAATCTAAGAAGGGTACCTTTATTGCCCCCAGGAATTGTCTGATACGTTGATCCCCCGTGATACTCTGGTCCCATAATTGCATTAATCCGGCAATGAGTTACACGGTGGAAACGACATCGTTAAACGGCGCTCTGCCGAGTCGTAACCGTAATCGCGAATCGAGATTTTAACGCTGATAAAACAGCCGTGTAGTATGGCCGATAAATCTTCCGTCTACATCAGAGGTGACGCTGCTTGCTCCGGTGTAGACACGAACATTCCCCCCTCCCTTTGGATCCGATTCCTCTGGACAAACATTTGCCAGGAATATCACCGGGACGAGAGGCGAAACGATTTCGACGGAGGATTTTTCGAATTACTCGATCAATCAATTCTATTGTCGGGCAAGAAACCGGGTTTTGAAGCGAGAATCGAGTGTTTCGATTCGTCTGAAGACCGTTTTGGAAGTTATTTGAATTTTCATACTGATTTTTCTTTATTAGAAGATACTTTTTGTTTTATTCCTTTCTACAGATTTTGGAACAAAAGTCGAGTTTTTCGATTTGTCTGAAGATCGTTTTAGAAATTATCTGAATTTTCATATTGATTTTTCTTTATTTGAAGTTATTTTTTTTTTCCTTTCTATGGGTTTTGGAAGGAGAACCGAGTGTTTCGATTCGTCTGAAGATCGTTTTGGAAGTTATTTGAATTTTCATACTGATTTTTCTTTATTTGAAGACACTTTCTTTTTTATTCTTTTCTACAGATTTTGGAACAAAAATCGAGTTTTTCGATTTGCCTGAAGATCGTTTTAGAAATTATCTGAATTTTCATACTGATTCTTCTTCATTTGAAGATCCTTTTTCTTTTTGCTCCTTTCTAAGAAGTGTTTTATTGGGTCAATTTGCGAAAGTACCATTTTGGACATTCTTCTTTCCTCTTCTTTCGTCGAGGGGAACCTTTTAGCGTTAAGCATCAAAGGTTTTAATTAGAAGTCAGAGATGAGCGAAGTTCTTTCAAGAGTTTTTTGATGTTTCAGGAAACTGTCGAGTTTCGTTGAAAAAAAATCCTACACCTTTGACCTTTCGTCCACGTGTTGGCTTTTAATTTTTAAGAGCCTATCACTCGCTTTGTATAATAAATGGAATCAATAGTGCTCGCGTTTTTGTAAATAAAAGAATGAGCGTAAAAGCCGTGATTAAAAATTGGTTAAAAATGAAACGTACGCGGGGAACATTTTACAGCAATGAAAGAGATCTAACGGAAACACCTCCGTGTTTATCGAGCAATTTAAAAATTCTTCCTATATTATGCGAAGCATTTTGTAGTATACAGCATTCTACGGAGAAAAATTATTGTGCAAAGGTGGATTAGATTCGAGTTAGTTTGGGTTAGGTTCGCTTTTTATCCATCTAAAGCATTCGCGTATTCCATTAAATGTATCTACAATACATTTAGAATATATTTGCTAAAGCAAAGAGGGGAAGAAAAATTGTTATAGCAATGATTAATTATTCGTGGATTTCAAATGAACTTAGATTTGCTCGGGGAAAAGAGAAGCACATCAAAGATGGAAGGTGTTTATACCTTCATAATTGCTTTCGTTCCACTTTCTTTTCTCATTCCTCTCGGATCCACGGCGGAACGTTTTCAGCGCGGAGACGGGGGAGGAAAACGGCACGAACAAAGCCCGTATTGAAGACGCCGAAGCGGGAAAGGAAAGCTTCGTTGTTGGAAGGGAAACAAAAGAACGACAGTTCCACGGCTCCTTTTTCCCTTTAATGACGATGTATATCTTTTAAAGGACCACGCTGAGAATACCATACCCCTTTAAATAAAATCGATCCCCTTTCCTTTCGACTCTAACGATGTCCCTGAATAATTAGCATAAGTCTTAACCCTGCCACGGTTTAGAGGTTATTTTCTACTCAGACGTATTCACTTAAAAGATCTTAAATTCTGAGGGAAAAAAAATTAATTTCTTCAAATTAGGATCTTCTATTTATAGAATGTTTTTTCAACATATAATTATTCTCCTCATTGATAATTTATTATCGCAGATTTATGTTTTATTATTATTATTATTATAGTATCACTAACCGTCGTCCGTGGTTTCTTTGTAAGTACTTTGATTTCAATTTTAACTATTTCCAAGAGATGTCCAATTTTGCAAGTCTTTAACTTTAATTTTACCCAGACAGTTAGACACTTACTTATTTTTATAGAACTTACTTCAAAATCGACGGATTTTCAAACAAACTTTCATTCCTTATTTTACCTCTTATGGGGTGGAATAACAAAAAATCCTTCCTTAGTGGGTGTATACGTCATAAAAGGAACCCATTGTCGAAATTTCATGTTTCCGGTTTCAGTAGTTTAGACTCTGCGATGATAAATCAGTCGATCAGTCAGGACATGATAGATAAATCTAGTCTAAACGATCGATGCGTGTTAGAAGGAATTCGTAAATTCGTCGAACGAGTGTTGAACCCTCGTCACAGAAGAACTAACCTTCACTTTTTTAGGTCTCGATAAAAAGAAAAAAACTTCGTCGGTGCACGTTCCACGATAGCGTAAGATACGCAAGATACGTATTTTGCATGCAGATTGAGAGGAAAAGGAACGAGGAGAGTAAAGCTTTTCCGTGAAAACGAGCCGTGGCTCGCGTTTAAACAGATTCCTCTCGCAGCGAGGATCCGATGCAAACATGAGAAACAACTCAGCAATGAAAACACTAGAGCTTTTACGGCGGCTTATTCCCGCGAAATATAGCGTGCAGCGTTTGAAATCAGGTTACAACCACCGCGAAAGAGTTCGCCCGTGGCCGATGGTCCCGGCTATAAACGTTCCTTTTGATCGACGGTATTATTGCAACGTGAGCTCGTATCGAAAACCACTTTTCTTCCCATCGTTTGAAAATTCCATATTTATGAATATTAACCCCGCGACGAGCCTTAGGCTACGTATCTGACTCGAAAAGCTTTCTACTTTGATACCAGAGGGGTTCGCCTGTTTTCAGAGACGACGAAACTATTTTTGAGAAACGGTACCGTAACAGAACACATGGAATTACAATCTTAGGATTAGAGTATTTTTCCTAAAATTAACCTTTTAGGATCGACGCGCCACTAAAGTGGCTTTCGCGGATATCATCCCTTTATACAGGGTGTTCGGACAGCCCTGGGCTTAAATTGAAAGAGTAACTCCCTGAGACATTCTAAGACGAAAATCAAGAGTAACGATTTTGCGTTTGAGGCTTTGTTTATGAGTTATAACTAATTAAAGATATCGTTTAATCCGGACCGTTCGACTCTTGAGAGCGGATAACCGAGGCAACTCGGTCGGTAACGTCGCTGAGTCCACAGTGATGCTCAAGCGTCGAACGGTCCGGATTAAACGATATCTTTAACTAGTTATAACTCGTAAACAAAGCCTTAAACGCAAAATCGTTACTCTTTATTTTCGTCTTAGAATGTCTCAGGGAGTTACTCTTTCAATTTAAGCCCAGGGCTGTCCGAACACCCTGTATAACATACCCAATTGTATGGGTATATATAAATTAATTATTAAATAGGGAATTGTAAAAGTTAAAGTATGCGTAATATATTTTGAAGAAAATTATAATTTAATCGTCAAATATTTCATTCCAATGTACTCGGGTAGAGAACGACGTTATCCGTCACATATTGCAGTGTTGCACCGCTTATGCGTAATTCGCGTGAAACTCCGTCGTTCAGAGAATAGGCCTTGAGCACAATTCAGCCATACCTAAAAGGTTAAAGGTTCGGTTTACCTCGAATTTAAGAATTTTCTCTGAAGACGCGAGGATGCGTTAAGGAAAACAATATAGCGTAACAGATAACAATGATTTTTAACCCATCCACGTCATTGCAGAACAACTTGTCAAGAAATATAGAATGACAATCGTAGGATTAGAGAATTTTTCCTAAAATTAGATGCTCTATTTACCACGAAATCAACAAGCTTTTCCAAAGACACGATGAACAAAAATAATATACTACAATAGAGAACAAGCTCCAACACCGATCCGTTTTCCTAACAAAGCCCCCGACTCTAAACTCCAGCAGCCAAAGAAATTTTCCGCCCGAGAATTTCCCTTTTCCTCTTCTCGAGTCAGCGGCGCTGTCACGGTCGAAGATTAAATTCGCGCCAATTATCAACTCTCCATTAATTTCACCAACGACCAGGGGTGCGGGAGGGCGGCGTGGCAGGGGCAAAGGGAGCGAGATGCTATCTGCTTCGAGGAGAGGCCGTTCGCTCCGCTCTATTTTCTTTCATTTCACGGGGTCAGAGCATCCTTAATGCGAGGCGGACGGGACGGAAGCCGAGGAACAAAGGGGGTATCGGCGATATCGAGGTGGGAAAGCAAGCCCTCTTTACAAGCGGAAGACCGAAGAAACGACCGGGCTTCCCCGCTGGCTGCATCGGCAACGACTCCTTCAGAATCCCACCCCCCCTCGGGGCCCCTCACCCTTCACCGCCACGAAGTTGTCGCAAATCCCTTTTGGACCAAGAGACTCCGCTGCTCCCCGCGCACCGTTCCTCTTTTTACGTACAGGGTGACACGGAAATAGACGGTCAAACTTCGACGCTTCACCTCGCCTGTCGTCTTCCTAGTGGGTACCGTACTTTTACGGTCACGTGAAATTAGTATGCCATTTAACCGGTTGACATACAAATAAAACGGAACTTGATGCGTTCGAGAAATAGTGTTTAATTTGGTTCAATTGAACGATTATGTGCAAGCTTAGAAACAGAACGTTTTATTTAAAAATTTACATTGCTATATAACATTTAATCAGGTTGAGATATAATGTTAATGGACAAAAATTAAGTAACATTATAAAATAATAAATTAAAGTATGAAAGTTCTGTAAAGTATGAAACATTTCGAAACATCTTAACGTCTTCCTTAGAGAGGTTTAAAACCGACAAAACGATTCGAATTCGTTAACTCGAATCTCGATTCTACGTCGCGTAGAAGTCGGTTGTGGGTGGTCCGTTTCAATTGAGACACCCTGTACATATTTCTCTCTCTGTATACGTATATACAGCCAAAGCCGGGCTCTCGAGGAAGAGCCCTCGAAGAGAATACCTCTCGAGGTATAAGCGCTTCCTTTCGTCCTTCCTTATTTCAAGCGGCACCGTCGCCGTTCGAACACGAGAAAAGGACTACGTGGATTTACTTCGATAACAGAGATACGCCGTGGAACTCACAATGGCGGGCCGCGCTCGCAGGGAAAAGGGGTGAACAGGGGGGAGCCGGTGCTCGCCGGACCGAGGGTAGAGACGCAGCTTCCCTTCCCATGGGAATAAGGAACCGTCGGGATGTTGCGCGTCGGGCGTCTTTTTTTAGATTTCAATTAAGCGACCCTGGAACGTCTTCCTCCTTTTGAACCGGGATACGGGGCGGAGGGAAGGGCACGGAAGGGTTGTCGTTGGTCTTGCGAATGATTGCGCGCTGGGACTTCGAGGGTTGGCGATATTTTAAAGGGAACAGGAACGATGCGATCGTTTGTCTTCGATTGTTATGGATTTCGGGATGATTTGGGATCTCATGGTTGATCTTGAACAGAAGAAATTTGATAATTAAGTAGTGCAAGTGAAATACGCTTTTGCAGCTTCAACGTTCCTTTTTTTGGGTTGATTCTGAAATCTATTTGATAATCAAGTGTAAGTGAAATAAGCTTTTCAAGCTTGAACGATTCTTTTTCTGAGTTGATTTTAAAAGAAATTCGATAGTTTATTTGATAACCAAGTAATACAAGTGAAATAAGCTTTTTCAGCTTGAACGTTCCTTTCTTTGGGTTGAATTCTGAAATCTATTTGATAATTTATTTGATAATCAAGTACAAGTGAAATAAGTTTTTCGAGCTTGAACGATCCTTTTTTTGAGTTGATTCTGAAATCTATTGCAGGATAAATGTTTCAGTCTACATATCTTCTTAATTTTCTCAGAAACAGTTTCTCCTGATCAATCTCATCGCTGTGTTGCAAACACTATTGATCCATCAACGTTAACAAAACGTTTCCCCATAGGGTGTAAATTTTAGCGCTATCGAGTCAAATCAAAGAAATGTTAATACAATCAAATCTTTCAGCGCTATTTGCTTCTGGTATACTTTACATCTGGAAGTTGTTGAACCCGACAGATACTATTTGGCGGCTCGGAATTAATTCTCGAGTGCAAAAGGTTAAAAGCGTTTCGCCGAATTCTCTTTCCGCTGAAGTGCGGCAACGCGAACAGTGGTGGATGCTCGACAGAATCAAAAATGTGCAAAGGAGAACAATTGCGGTTGCTGAGCTCGCCGCTGCCAAGGAAGGAAGGAAGCTCGCCGTTCGGTGTTGTCCTTTTATATTTTCTTTTGTCCGTTTAATTACTGCTCCGCGGAACAACGAATTCCCTGCAAATTCTATGCAGCATCAGCGAAATAAGAGGCTTTCAGGGGGATAACAGGAAACAGGTTAAGTACCCGGAGACTGTTTCTTTCCTCTCTACGGGTCTACCCGTTGCCTAAAGTCGAACGGTTGCAGTCTGGTTTCCAATGTTTTCGGTAACAAGTGCTCGGGGAAACTCGCGAGGAAAGAAACGGGGAAACGAGGGAATTGTTGCTCGTGACCTGTGATGGGAATAAAGAATCGACGATTTCGTTGTCCTTCTTTCTCTTTTTTTTTTTCCAAGAGAAAAATCGTGTCCCTGCCAAGGAAGATTTATTACGTCGCGTTAAATGTGACGCAAATGGAATTTTTTATGCCGGCGATTCTTTTATATTAAGTGGTTAAAGCTTCTTTCCGCGGAGAAAAAGTTAATCCATCAGGCTCTGATTGTTCAATTTTTAAACATGTGCAACCTTTATTCGTATACGCGACTTATAATTGTAAGGGAAAAATGTAAGAAGCTTTAAAAAATTCAAGAAGATTAAATTCATGAAGATTAAAAGTTGAAGAAGATTAAATTTAAAGGAATTAATGTTACATTAATGTTTTATACTTTTATCGATGTAATTCTATTTCTTTTCATTTGAATTAGAGTACCTCAAACATGGATGTGATACGAGATAAAATTCCATTTGTGTAATAAAATATAACATCAAATAAGCGTAGATATATTACTCCTATTTACTTGAATCGTTCGCTCGATTCGTTTTTAATTCATTTTTAAGAGCAATCGCTCACCGACACGAAACGAAATATTAATCGAAGAAGAAAGGTGTTCTCGTGGTTCTTTCGTGAAAAATTCTCGTCCGGTATACAGACGCGTTACGTGATCGAGAATTCGCTTTAACCTCCATTATGTAATGATGAGAGGTGGCGGGAAGAAAAAGAGAAGCCGAAGAGCCGACTAGATATCAGAAAATGCCGGCGAAAGGTGTAACCCGACGCTTATTACTTCGTGCAAACCGAATTAAATTACGCTCGATCATGGGGGCCGTTACTTTTATTTCCTGATCAGCTGTCAAACTTCCCCGAGGACGATGGAAGGCCCTAATCACGTTTGTCGGCGGATATCTATCCTTCTGCTGCTAGAAACTTTAGACTTGTAAAAATGTCACGGGAGCTTTTCAGCTACAGGTTTCACTTTAACCCTTTGTGCTCGAGAGGCGACCGCTGATCACCAAATGTTAGTTTTGCAAATTTTCAGACTTTAGTTGGTTTGTTTATTAGTCAGACTCGGAGACTAACCCTTTCACAGTTTAATAATACTGGAGAGATTCGGGCAAACCATCATCAATTACAGTTGCACAAGTTTCGTGTCTTATACTGTATCACAGTAATGTTATACAATTAATAAAACTTATTGTAGAGAAACAGTTGAAGTTACGTCTGTATATTTCTAATCTAGCGCAGAAAATGCAAAATGTTCTGATAAGAGAGTAATTACCTTTTAAATTTCTCGTTACGAATTGCTTGCCATTTTATTACACTGTGAAAGGGTTAAATAATCATATATGTAAATTTTAATATATGCCTTAACACTATTCCTACCGACACTTCACGTATACGTATTCCTATCGCAACATTCCCACGTAAGACAGACTACAAATTTTTCTGGGAAACTAAACAATGCAAGAAGAAGTGAATATTGAAAAGTGTATTATAGGTTTATTTGAGGAAAAGTCTAAAATTTAAAGGCGGTTCGAATACGTTGTACATGTGAAATTCTAATCGAAATTTTAAAAACGGTCATTTGACCGGTCATGGTAGGAATAGTGTTAACTAAACTAAACGACGTTTAATATAAGCGAACCTTAGTAAATATTTTACACTTGAAAAATCTTTGAAGTTTATATTATTAGACTAGTCATCACTCGAGTACAAAGGGTTATAACCGTCCTGTTAATTCAATGGCATAAGACTGCGGAAAATTTAAGCGAGACTTCCGAAATGATATGCAATTTCGAGGATTTGTAGGATTTTCAAAGAGAAACAACTGAAAATTTTGCTTACAATATTACACGTCTTTGGGTCTCGAAATTTTCACGGCTCGAAAAATGTTTTGAAGCATCGTTAAACTCATATTAATTTGATTAAACGAGATAACAGCACGGTCACGCGAGGGCAGCGAATTTCCAAGAACTCCTAAAATGCTGCAGAAGATTATTGCACGCGAATAATACGAACCGTGGCGGAGGGCAGCTTCTTTTCGTCTCCCGATTAATTAGTTGATTTTTCTTCATGCAATGGGAGCGCCTTTTACAAAGACGGGCTCTCGTCGAGAAAATTCTTCGCTAAATACTCGCAAAGACGGGGGAACTTCAAAGAGGCGTTTCAATCACGACAGTTATAATATTACACTCGCCCTTTTGAAACGTTCGCTAAAAAGCAACGAGGACGCGCGTTTTTTCCCCTTCAACGAACTTACGAGATCTTTCAGTTTGATGGACACGAATTAAACTTCGCGCGGAACTCGGAGACTAATTATACATAATTATACGTAATAAACTGTGCGACGCACGAAACGGAGAAAGGGAAGACAGTTACACTGCAATAACAAACAAACTCGTTCTCTTCGCTTTTGCAACGCGACAAAGGACAATATTTGTAAAACAATAATATATCGTTTTTTACTGGAAAAACTCAGTCGACGTCAAAGAGAATTCAAAAAAATTTCATTTCAAGTTTCACAACGTCGCTTCTCGAGCGTCACCTTAAACATTGTCAAATAATAAGCATTTATAACGTTCTCAACGCTAAAGATTTCAAGCAATAACGAACCAAACTTGCATGTTTATTACCACTGACAAAATACAATATAATACAATATTGTAGTACAGTAATTTCAAGGACAAGAAAAGTGAAAGTGTGGAACGACCAGACGAAAGCCAGGCCCATAAAATAAAACCGTTGGCGACAGACAATTCACCGATGGGTTAGCAATGTTTAGCAGAGTGGGAACAGAAAAATATTAATAACTGTTTCCTCGAAAGAGAAAAAGGATCAGTGTTGAATAGAAAACCGAGTTGTGGTGTCGTAAAAAGAGTTGAGAATCAAACATAGAGTCGGGGCGTGGTGGAGTTGAATTAGAATTTACTGTACACTGTATATTTTTGCCATTAATGATATTAATAATAATAAATCATCTTAAGAACCTTTTTTTCTACGATACAACATAATATTTTATAATATAAAAAATATTCGAACAATTTCGAATAAATTTTTACACCATTCTCGTCATCGTAAATGGACATCATTCGCAATGCAAGCTAATAGAGAAAAAGCAGTTGGAAGAAAATTGCTTCGCTGGCAAAATTTTACCGACCTGACATTAATGCTGTCTCTATCAACGAGGAATACGACGATTCGAAACGTTATCGCGAAGTTCGTTTTTCGCGATTCTTAAAACTGGAATCATGGCCCGGCGATACTCCCGGTGGTCGACAAAGTTTAAAAGGAATCTCGGGCGGAGGGCACGATTCTTTACGATTGCCATGCGAAGTTGGGTACTTAAGCCCGTCGTCTTCCCGGAGGTATCCGAGGTTAAAAGGATTTCAATAAAAACAGGAAACAGGCCAAAGACTTTTTCGCTGATCGGATAAACTCGTCCGCGTCGTTTACTCGAATCCCGGCATATGCTCCTTCGAAAACGAATCTTCGAGTAACCAACCGGGGGATTTTATGGACGCAAGCCAAATGGAATATGCCCGCATGGAACAGCGCTCCTCGATGTGGTGCGCAACTTGTTTGGATTGTTAAAAAAATCGCCAGGGATTTATTGGTGTTACAGGACGGTCAAGGGAACTGTTTTGGAGGTCGACGGTTCAAATGTTTTCTTGTAAGTATAGAAATCTTGATAGCGAAAGCGAAACAGCAATTACACGTTTTAAACGGTTGTAGCTTGAAATTTCTTAAGTTTCGGTGAAAATTCGCTGAACATTTTTTGGTTAGACTCTTTTAACAAAGCAAGTTAATTTTAATTAAATACTTTAATTGAATACAAACGTTTTGAATGATTATGAAAATACCGAGCAATTTGATATTATATCGATGTAATTTATGATTTGGAAATATATTGGAATATGGAAATCTTGTAATAGGAATGAGAACGTAATCGGGTCGAGGAAAGTTCGAAGATCGAGCAGCGATAAATGACCTGACATTTGCATGAAATATAACTTTTAAGATTGCTCAATGTAACGATGCTCGATACATCGTCTTTCAAAGTTCTCGGGAACGTTCGACATTTACCGGCAAAATATTTACCGTGTAAAAAGAATGAAGGATCATTGAAACGAAATGTAGAGTCTAATCAAAGAACGCGAACGTTGAAACATGTGAGCACGCAGAAATGCTTATCTATCATCCGCAACCGTTGTAAATTCCAACGGAACACGTGGATCGATCGAGGAGAGAAGGTCGAGCGTGGAGGTGCGAAGGAAAATCGAAAAGGAACAATCAACGGAACGGTGAATTTGAACAAAAGAGCGAGAGGAAAAGCGAAGGTCTGTGGGTGCCAGAGATGAAACGAAAGTAATTCCTCGGGCTGTTCGTCAGCTCGCATTGAGCGGAGTGTCGAGCTACCCTATCGAATGAAATACGTACATAAAACGAAGGCGACGCGGTGGAAAGGTCGAGGAAAAGAAAAATACAGTACGAATCCGGTGCACGTAGCACGTACGGGAGCGAGGACAAAAGAGGATTGCGGCGATTTCTACGCGAGCACAAAGACAAATTTTCCGACATTCCAGTTACAAAAGTTTCTCGTCGAACAGGTCGACGAGAAATAGCGGTCATTATTGTGGAAATTACTCAGGTTTCTGTTGTAATTTTCAGCAAAATTGTAAGCGACAGGACAAATCCTATGTTTTTATGAAATAATCGAAACGCAAATGCAACTTCGCGAAGGGAAAACAATTTTCGGAGAACTTTTCATTTTTAATGTAAAATATAAAAAACTGATTTTCCAAAATGGTAATCACCGTGATTACGAAAATTATTGATTGTAAATAAATTATTTAGGGTTATATAAACGATAGAGAATTATAAGAGATTGTCATGATATTACCAAAGTAGAAAATTATAAATATTTGTCGCTGATCGACTCGGAAGAAATGTTTGCAATTATTATAAAAATCATCGATTACGACCGTACACTTTGATATACTGTAAAGGGTAGACGATCTTCAAGAATTTCCATGAAATCGTCGAGGAATCTTGAAAAACGAAACGTCACAAGAGAAAAAGATATTGCTGGAATACCTTAGGGGGATTTGGAGAAACTCTTTAGAAAAATTTCACGAAACGATATTTCTTCGGCTGGTTGGATCGCTAAAGGCACGATATAAATTTCTACGCGCAAGCGAAGAAAGAGAAATGGCATTAAAGTAACGAAAGGAAAGAAACAGAGGGAGAGAGAAAACGGTATTATAAAGTACTGTGAATGGAATCTCATAAAATGGGAAATACAAGCTAATGAGCGGAGCTTGAGTAATTCTTGGCACAATGGTTCGAACTATAGGGAAGAATAAACGTAATGCGATTACGAGAGAGGATAAATGTTAATGATGTGCAAGATGATGAAACACGTTGGCAAACATTTATGTTGAAAACAATTTTAATACTGATTTTTGTATCTCTTTTACTCTCGTAACACATATCCATAATTAAATTCATAAATTAGAAACTTATTTCTATTCGTGACTTTACGTCCACTGTAAGCCGATACTGTAGGTAATTTTATAAATGAGAACACCAATCTGCTTCAAGAATTTGTTGATCGCATAAAGTATGACTTGATGCCAAATTAAATCAAAACTTTATGAAATTTATTGAACAAGATTATTAACAAATTCAATTTAGACGAACACTCTTCATCGCAGTACACTACAATGATCTACAGCAAATTGCAACAAAGTGCTATGTATTTTAAAACTTTATCACCGCAAAAAAAATTGCCTCGAAACCTGAATTTAGACAAAATTTGCTGGGAAACCCAAATTCGTCGAATCTGAACGAATTAACGAACACCCTAGAGCACGACGAGCAACGGGTTCATGCGGTATCAATAAGCTTCTGACAAAGCATTCAACGAATCGCGAGTAATACCGCAAAGCCGAGTCGAACGTGACGACGAGAAGGGCTGTCAGAAGGAAAACTATTGTCCGGGTGGAAACGTGGCCGAGCTACGGGGCGAATTCCAAATAAGGAGAAGAGTAGGAGGAGGAAGAAGTCAGTCGAGGAAGCGGAGGTGAGCGTGAGAGGGAGGATTTGTAGATCCGTCTACGTAAAGGAAATACAAGTCTAACCTTAGTCGACCGGCCAACAAGTCTGACCAAAGCTACCAACCGTCGCTGCTGCCACTATTGATTCTCCCTCATTCCCTTTCCCGTTCTCGAGAAGAATTGAATCTCCGATTCTCACGATCCCGCCGAAACTCTTTCTCTTTTCACGCCCTCGTCTCTGTCGTTTCAACCCTCCAGGGGGGGAGGGGTTTGCTCGCAATTTTCAGTCAAGGAAATCCGGAAATTTGGAGTATTTCATTTTAAATTCGAACAATCGAACTGTTGTGTTTTGAGTTCGACTGTTCCGAGAGCAAACCGCGAACATGCACTGTACACTAGCGAGAACATGTCCAGCGAGATGACATGGATGCGAGAGACATGTTATATGAACCAATTCGTCGCTGTTAAAGTGTTTCGAATAATAACGAAAGTGTTTTATGTAAAATTAGAGATCTGACTGTTTATGACTTTGAGCATCGCACAACCGGTGTCGTCTATAACTATGTACTACTTTGAATCTGATTTCTTGGCAAAGAATTTGACTCGAAAGGCCTATGCATTTTCACCCCTTAACATTTCTGAAGAAGCAAATACATGGAACTGTCTTTGTTCTAATTTGATGACAGCTTAACACCAAATGAAGTGTCTCTGACCTAAGAATAGGAAACGTCAAGCAACTCATGGATCTTCATCGCTCTCGGTTTCATTTATCGTTTTACAGTAAAAAAAAGTTCTTTCGCTAAGATAACCTAGCACCATTTGCTCTGTCGTGGATAATTTCACCCCTGACAGCACCAGATACCCCATTTTTGAAATTGTGTTAGCCGAATGTGGGCATACAGAGACTGTCACTAATAAGATATGCTTTTCTTCGCTTAACCATCTTCTCGTAAACTCACAGTAGGTGCGAACGGACGAGTTCTAAGTAGAACAGTTAATAATAAAGTACCGTACTGCTTGTGAATAACAAGGGGGATGCGCGTCGAGAGGAACAGAGGTTCCTCTCATTTTCACAGCAATGAAAGAACGGGGACAGAGAGCCAGCGTTTTTGGCAATTACCGGGACACGAACGAGCGTGGAACGGGGTATGCGACAGCAGTTCGGGTTAATCGACGCGGAAAAGGGGTGAATCGCGCGTGTATCTGTACTCACAAGTGGTCCTGCCGCTTGAACGCCTTGCCGCACATCGTGCACACGTATTTCCTCTCGTCGCTGTGCGTCAGCTTGTGCTTCGTGAGCGCCGATGCGTTGTTGAACACCTTCGCGCAGACCTGCAGACAGAAACCGTGCTACGTGTCAGCGCGTCTTTGAGCTGATGCCTACGCCCTGACAGTCGGCTTAATTGGCTATTTATGATCCCCAGGTAGCAGAGGGAGGTGCAAGGTGTTTTTCTTCCCGAAACTGATCAAACATCTTTGTCTATTACAATTTTTATTTCACCGAAATACAACGAATAATCACCGCTTACGTTGATTAATCGAAAGGTAACACAGCAGAGTTGCTGAGTAAAAAATTTATCGGGAACAATTAAACGGTTCGTCTGTAAATTTGATACAAAATTGTGATTTAATCATTTGATCAATTTCGCGAGTCACGATAAAAGAAATTTATTGTTGAAAATTGTACATTGTGAACGAAATATTAAGTTGCGTAAATTGGTATAATTAGGTTTACTCTTTTGTTCCCTTTGCGCCAGTAGAATGTAGTACACTTGCAATGCTCTTATTTTCTTATATTTTAGGATTATTCTTGAATTTTGGATTTTCGAGTTTCTTTACAAGTAGAATTAGAAAACAGGTGCCTTTTTAACGGATCGATTTTTCCTGACGCACAAATTCGAAATCGTTGACAAACAGGCAAAACGCAATTGCAGCAAACCTATATTTGGCCATTAGCATTCCGCTGAACACATTTTCAGTGCCGGCTAACATTTGACACATGTTACTGCCAACGGTGCGAATGTGCTTGACGTAGACAGCGCTGGCTACATGCTCGCGTACACACATTTCCCAGCGTCCATTAATGACTGCGTACCAAAAATACAACCGGGCTTCCTGTGTTTTTTACGCTACAAAACAAATATGCACGGTCACGCTTCTGTACACCCTCGCCCCCTCCCATTCTCACCGACGTCGCTTTGCTTGAAATATTGCAAAAACACTCGAACGTAAAAAATGCAAAACACGTTTCCGCGACAGAATTTGGGGGGGGGTTAAAAAAAACGGTATTGCACTTGCATATTTAAAGGCGGCTCGTAACGTTCGACATTTTTGCAATAATAATTCACAGGCCTGCATGAGTGAGCAATAAACTTCAATTCTCGATAATATTTTATATCTGTTTTCTATACAGAAATCAAAAGCGTGCTTTCATCGGAATTCCGTTTTTAATACACCATCGATTTATTCTGATCGATGTATCGTTTCGCGATGGTACCGTTACTAATAACACATTGTTCGAAACGAAAGCTAAAAACATTATTTCGCGACTACAAAAATACACATTTTCACGTTCGAATAAAAACGGTTTAAAATCAATTCCAATTACTTTCTATCGCCTATCGCATTCCAAAGGCAATTCGTACGGGTTTGAAACCATTCGTTTCAAATCACAAACACCTACACGCTGTAATGAAATATACCGGCACCAAAAAGTCTTCGAACCGAAATACCAACAACTCCGATTCAACGAACCGGCAATTACGATCGCGCGGAACCATCTTCATTTATTCTAGTCCCGATCGAAATCGAGCGAAAACTCCGTTCTAACGGTGAACAGCGAACGCCGATCGACCGACGAGTCAAACGTAACGGGCTCGAATTGGGCCCCGTGCCTTTAATACACGGTAATCGCGGCGCGTATCGCGCGAATGTTCGCAATTCGCCGCGGGCCGTCGCGCGTTTCGAACGGTTCATTACCAGCACGTGAAACGGAACGGGGCTGGACACGGTTTTCAATTACCAACGCGCGGCTGTCGTAAAGCCGGCCCGGACGCGCTTTACGACGGACATTAGAACGTCGATAAAGATACCGCTGCGTTACAGCGAACGACGAGTTTCTGTGTTCCGCGTTACGTTCACCACGCATTGAGAATGATGCCTCCACGTTATGACCGCCATTTTTTTCTTTTATCCAGAATTAGAATTAGAAATACCTAGAATTATAACGTGGAATTTTCGGCAACCCCACTTTTATTCGGTTTCTAACGATTCCGTTTTGATTTCGAAGTATTGAGGAATAAAAACGACGAACAGGAGGAGAGAACTTTAATTATATGTTAATTACGGTTATAATTACAAACAATTATGTAATAATTATTATGTACGGTATTACTTAAGTATGTACATACCTACATTTTCTTTTTTTTTTTTAATTTGAGATGTAAACAATAGTTTATAGCTGCGACAACAGATAAGTAATATATGAATAAGAAACTTATGGAACGGTAACACTTTTTTACTAGTTGTTATAGTATTAATTTAAAAAAAAAACAGAATTTTTATATGTACTGCGGTTATTTTGGGTCAACGACCATTGGTCGACATCATTTTTGATCACCGTATACTTTGTCTTGCTTTAAAAAAGCAACAAGAACGCATCAATATAATCAAATGTTAAAAATTATTATTAATTAAGGGAAAGTGTAATATTAATCTGCAAAAAACCGTATAAACTATTATGTCAATTGTTATAACAATTTGTTGAAATTATAAATTTACAATAAAAGTGTATAAGTTAATGAATAAAAGGCTTTTATAATAGAAAAACCATCGTGTGTCCATTCCAACAGCGATCGGTAAACTACCGCAGTAGGTTTGCGTGTTATTGTATATTTTGTAAGTCTAAAACTCACTCTAAATTATATCGAATGTAGTTTTATCTTCTCGATTTCAGTTAATTTTGAAAATGTTAGAGTGAGTTTCGGTCGGATCCCTTACGTGGTCACCACCTCGTGGTGAAACCTGGTAATTGGTATCGTTTTCTGAAGATTATAATGTTGAAAATGTATATCTTCAGAAAACGATGCCAAGCTAAGAACCGCGCATTAGGTTTAAGATAATTCTGAATAATTTTAATTACACATTATTGTAAAGTGTGTGTGTGTGTGTGTGTGTTGGAGGGAGAGAGAGAGAGAGAGAGAGAGAACAAGAAAAGTAACAAATCGAAAGCACTAGATTTATATTTAGTTATATGCTTTAATCATTGTTTAATTTATATTCACCCCCACATAAAGGATCATGCTTAGAAAATCCGAGAATAATTTAAAAAAAGAATTCTCATAATCCATGCTCTATAGGGAACATAACAGGCAGAGTTACACTGACGCCGCAAAATTCCTAATTAACGCGAGACGTCGAGGATGGTATTTTACGCGTTAACAGCATACCCAGTCCCGAAGACGCGGTGTCGGAGATGGTATGCCTGTTAAGTATGTGGAATTGGGTTTATTACTCGGGCAGGGGCGTGCACTATTTCAGCAACTATTTCAGGAAGCCAAAGGCCGAGGGCCCGCGCGCACCAGCACGCTGTTCCATTCGAAAGTCTCACGGGACGCGCAAGAATAGCCGGAATCGGCGTCGAATTTGCTATCGTCGGATATCCAGCGAAATTCCGTGGCTCAAATTCGACGTAGAACGAACAGCGTTTCTGATAAAATTCTCTTTCGTTCCCTTCACCCCTTTCCGCTTTTCCTCTTTTTTTCGTTTCCGCGTTGAACGTTTCCCACGGGTGAATTTCGAATTTTTGCGTTGTTATATGAACTGCATGCGTAATTGCATTATGGAGACGGCGTTGATTGAACGATGTATACACCTTTTTAAATTGAAATACTTCGATTTAATTTTGTATTGTGTTATGATAAAAACAGGAGCGTGCTGTTATCAATCGATAAGTTATAGTTTTGGAAATATAATTATTAATTATTATTTTACGAGCTTCTTATTTTATCTTTCATATATTTTATTATATTTTCTTATACAATATAGTGTATGCAGTATATTTTTAAGAATGGAAAACCTGTATCCTGTTTCCTATTCAATAAAATTAATAGACATATGGACAAAAGTTATGTGGGTCTTGTTTTCAAAATTGATGCAGCAAAAAGGTTGCTGAAAGAGTTTGTTGTAACGGATAAAAAGAAACAAATACGTGAAACAAGAAGCGGTAAATGAATACGCAGAAATATTTATGCGAGCTTACCCCAAAGCAGTGCGGGCTTAAAAAGAGATTTCTATTTAAGAAAAGTAGCGGGCGTAATTATATCGTAATTACGCTACTAAAAGAGCGGCTATTTTATTTGCACGCTACAGCAACGGTGTTTAACGCTTTAACGTTAAAACTCATCAGACCCTGTAATTACTCCAACTCATTGCTATAAGAATCGAATTAACAACAACGTATACCAATTTCCTAGTATTTAACATCAAAACCGATTAAATTTAAAAATACTGTACTTTATAATTTTAATCGAAATGATATCGATTGCTTTTCTTAACACTATTCCCACCGACACTTCACGTATACCTATTCCTATCGCGACATTCCCACGTAAGACAGACTACGAATTTTTCTCAGAAACTAAACAATGAAAAATGAAGCGAATATTGAAAAATGTATTATAGGTTTATTTGAGGAAAAGTTTAAAATTTAAAGGCAGTTCGATTACGTTGTATATGTGAAATTCTAAGCGAAATTTTAAAAACGATCATTTGACCGATCGTGGTAGGAATAGTGTTAAAGGACAAAAGACCCGTTTTCCTCTCTATATTTGGACCAGAGTCTTTCCTTAAAGATGAGTACTTAAGACAACGTCGCGACTGAGAAATTTTGGGTGAACATGACTGAATGCATCGAGAAAGATTGGCAGTTAGAAAGAAAGGAAGTTAAAATTGTTAAGTTGAAAAGTTGTTTATACATTGCTATTAAATTATTTTAACACTATATTTACGGACATTTCTTCTCAATAAAGGTCAACAAAAATCGTTCGAAATAATAATAATTGTTTTTAGAAAGTTTGCTAATCAAGTCCGACGGGTCCCGTAAATCTAATTATATTATAATTAAATATGTGTCTAAGAACTTTACTTTGTTACTCTCTAAATAAAATAAATTTCTATAATTTCTTATATCTAAGAATTACTATTATCATATCTGCGACCACCCTTACGAGGGAAATATTTTCATGCAATTTCGAACATAAACGTATAGCCAAAATGTTTCACGACACAGAATCAGACGAAACAATCTGTGTATACGCCAGTGCAGCGATTCGCGTCGTTTAGTCGAAATTAATTTCCAATAAAAACTGTGGCCAACACGTGGCAATGTCGGATTCTCGGCTCCATTATCGGAAAACTTCCTTCCACTTTCCGTTACTTTCATCGAGCCTCTGGCTCTGACGACGATGACGACGACGACGACGACGACGACGACGAACGAATCGCGAGCGCTCGACTCGTCCGCAGAAATTTCACTCGCCCTCTGATCGAACCCAACTTTCTCCCCCCGACATCCTCGTCGCGGCGCGCCGTCGGAAACTTCCGTTTTCCTAATGGAACGAGAAGAAAGGATAAACTGTCGACTCAGCGATCGCTGATACCTCAGCCGTGAAATTTACTGGTTTTCCGCGAACGAGCGCACCGTGGAACTGGCGGAATTTCGATACTCCGTGGAAATACGTATCCTGCGTGGCTTATGAATTCATTTCTCCCTTTTTCACTAGCACACCCTTATCTCATCGCGATTCATTCGCTTTTCTGGTTGTCTCAGCGGTAAAGGATACATGGCATCCGTCACTTTTGCGAGGTTTCGCAACTCCACGTGAACGCGAGACGATTTTTGTAACTTATCGAATTCGGTTTGGCCGATTTTTACAGCACACAAAGATTTAACACTAGATTTACGGATATTTCTTGTATATCTATTTGTAATAAACATATACCAAGAAATAGATATACATGATACAGGATTTTAAACTGAACAGCTAAGAGGGAAATAAATTTGAGTATGTATGCATGCCAGCAAATACTTGCTAGGAATAATAGGAATATTTTGCTTATGAAGTCCGAAACTCGTCAAATTGACGGGCCCCATAAACGTAGTGTTAACGAGTAGGATAAAAGACGTTGTTAAAATTTTAGTCGATTAAGAAAATCTTAATTATTGAGTTTATTATAAGCATGATAGAATTCCGATTTATCTTTAATTATAAACTTCTGTGGAGGTTTTAGATATCTGTCTAGACTACTAATAGTCGTGTATAATAATATGAGTATTTAATAAGTTAGAGGGTTACATATGATACCCATTTGTGAATCGTGAACATTGTTATATTTTCTTGTTATTTATACAAACTGTAAAAATAATTCCGTAAGAATTTCTTCAAGCTGGCATAATCGTCGGAAACAAAGCATTTACCGTTTCACATTCTGTTTAAATAGTTCGCTACAATTCTTTGGGCGCATTTTAGTCTTATGAAACTCGTTCAAGTGAGGTGATCGTGAAACATTTTTAAACGAATCTCGCCTACCACCAACTTAATGAAATCCATTCAGAGATCGTCGTTTAAAGATGGGTATTAAGGCCACTTGTAATTTAAATAAATTGCCGGCACGCGCGTAAAGTGCCATCTCTCTTATCGCCGAAAGAAGTTTATTATTCGAGATAAAACAAAACTATGCCTCGTTACGGAAGACGTACAACTCTCTTTGCGCTCGGCACAGTGGAATCTAGGTTAATCTAAAGAAAAGTTAACCACGATCCGTGCTATCGGGCTTTCAATCTTAATTAAACCGGTGCTTGTCAGATTTTTTGTATCGTAATTAAAAAGCTAACATCTGACAGGTATTATTCCTCCGCTTCTCTGCCACTGAAACGTTTTCCATCTAACGTTCATACGTGCCGTGAAGAATCGGTATAATACTCGCGACCTAGTTTCTTCAAGGAAATTCTGCCACGAATATTTCACGGCGAAAACGTCACACGATATTGCTTGCAAAAATAAGCAAAACTTCGAATTGTCACTTCCATCGTTGGAAATATTTGTGATAATAGTCGAATCCAGAGCCATATGAAATACTACCAAAAAAAAACAAAAACAAAAAAACAAACTAACTTCATATCCAAATAAACCTCGCCCCCATAAATCCCCGACGAACTTTCATCTTTATTAACCACTTAAAAAAGAAAACTTTCTATTCAACATCCAACAAAACTGTGCCGCACACCTGGAAACTTTCGCTTCGAATCGTCGAACACCTAACGACACGAACGGGATCATTTCGAGGGGAGAGGGCAAAGAGTCACAAATCCAAAGTCGGGAAAATCGCACTTTCGATTCCTAAGCAGAAAATCTAATCTGCTTGGCTCGACTCCTAAGGAGCTGCAAGGATCCACAGACCCGAACACGTGGGAGTTTCAATTTACGAAGCGAGATGAGGATCGCCGCAACGGTAGAGGCAAAGAACGATGGAGGCAAGAAGAACGGAGACGGTTCCGACGTGCCCCGACACCGACTGCTGGTCGTTCCATCCCCTAGCCATCATCTTCGTGCCAAAACCCGTATCTTCCAGCCCCGCTAACGGTCCTTCCTCGAGAGCTAAACAAACATCATTACTCCTGGCCTTTCTGGATCCCTTCACCGCCACCAGCAGCCACCAACGCTCGGCCCCTCACCCTTCTCAGCCCTCAACGCTGTCTCCGCTTCCACCCCCCCCCCCGCGTATCAGCGTGCACGTCTGCAGCAGCCTGGCTGCTACCCGTGTCCACCGAACCCGCCAATGTACACCGAGCAACGCCGCTGCTGAATACGTAATCCGTCGGCGGTAACATTGATACTTCGTTAAGGGTTGAAGCTTCGTGGTTGGCGCGGGGGGAGGACTGAAACGGGGGGCAGGGGCGGTGGAGTCGAATTGGATGGAGTCGGATGGCGATGGGAGAGAACGACGATTTCATGGTCTGAGAATCGCGTCGCGTCGTCTGCTGGTCGATTCGGTTAACGTTTGTCCTTGCCGATCGAGGAGGTCCAAGGTGATCGAGACGGGGTTGCGACGTTTTTCGAGGTTTAGAGGTGTCGAGGGGGTGGTAAGAGCGTAATGAATTTTGTTGCAGGTGTTTCTTTTTTGCGTAGGAATGATCATTTTTGGATGACATTATCAGTTTTTGTATTTCTGTATATAACGATTTAACCATTTAAGTCCAAGGGGTTGTTAAAAAAATCTTGTTCAGAAAAGCCACGAGACGCGATAGCGCTTGTCTGATAGGTTTGTATTGGGAATTAGTTCGCAAATATTTTTAATTTTAATAAACCTCGGGAGAATATCTACTGCGGACAGAAGTATAGCGGATCTGTTCGACATGGAATTCGAGCAGCGCGATCTCGCTGCGCAAGACTCAAATGATTAATACTTGTGTATAATGCGTAGTACAATGATTTCGTTTTTTGCTTTTAACGCACAATTTCGCTTTCTTCAACTTTCCTCCACAAAAACTAATAAAACACTAACTGCAATTCTATAGAAACCTTCAACCCCTTTCTATTTCATTCTACCCCGTCAAACAAATCAGCCTGTCCATCCTCAAAAATTCTCCGCCCCCAAATCCTCAACCCCCTGTACGTTCAACCGCTCACCAGTCGTTCCATTCCAAAAAAAAGAACGCCACAAACAAACCAGAAAAACAAGCCAACGGATAAAAAAGAGTATCCTCGAGCATCGACACACCCCGTAGCAAAGCATCCCCCGCTAATCCCATTGGTCTGCTGGAAAGCAGCCGCTCGATTCGCGTTTAAAACGCGTTCGACTCTCCATCCGGTTAACGTTTGTTCCGGTTAACCACGTTCGTCTCGACGAGGCTCCCCCGAGGCCGCGCTGAAACGTTGCCACGAGGGTTGGCGCGCTGGCTCGAGGGTGGTGGTGGGCAACGCAATTTGTCGCTTCCGGGCAAGCGAGGTCCTTTTAAGAAATGCATCTTATTACCAACAGGCAGACGAGAAGCTCGCGCCCCCGTAAATAATGAGCGAGCCAGCCAGCAACGACGAGCGCCGCTTGTTGCGTCGCTTCTCTCTGTTGCTCGATGCAGCACGCAACAGCACAAAAGTGAACCGCCGCGTCGCGACGGGATATTATTCGCGAGTGGAGCCTCGAGACGGCTACGAGGACAACGCGACGACGACGACGACGACGACGGACCGCTAACGGAATACGTCGCGAGGGAAAGGAGACGCGGACGGACGTCGCGACGCTACTTGAAACCTTCATTGTGAACGAACGACAATCGCGCCTGGAGTCACTCGCGCTTGCTCGAGCTGCGTTACGAGTTCATTTTCAATGGGGAATTATGGAATTACCGGCGCGGGAACGCGAGCCTGCGTTGCTCGGGGGATCTCTTGTCTTGGGGAGCGGGTTATATGGGTTTCGTGCGGGAGACAGAGATGGGTCGATGGGCGCTCTTTGGTCATGGGTTCGGAGGAGGCCCTAGAAGGGGCAATTAAGAAGGTATTTATCGGTGAAACGGAGAAACGGGGAGAATGAATGGGCTCGGAGATCTTGATGACGGTGTGTGTTCGGTTGTGAATAGACATATTGCATTTTGCTGTGTTCCTTTTTGTTTCGTCTTATGGAAAGTGAAAGGTGAGATTAAGATTGGGATAGGGTACGAAAGTACACGCGTGCAACTGAGCTGATTCATAAACCTATCTTGATTTCGTTTTGTTCTATAAGATGGCAAAACTAATTAATCTTCTGTATGTTTCTTAAAATTTTCGCAAATCTAATTCGTCGTTGAATCATATGCAGCGTTAAACATTATCTATTATTCTGTAGTCAAAAATTTATTCAAACATTTTCTTTTCAATCGCGGGACAAAACTATAAATCGTTTCATCGTTGTTAACAGTACCAGAATCTTCCTTCATAGTGAATTTATCAAGTTGCTACGAATAATCATCCCATTGTTCATTCTGATTGTTCTGGTAGTTCTAGCGTTAAAGTATCCGCAAATCTAACAGAGTACAAGGGTTTAAAATAAATTAAACTCGTGTCCAAATTCTCCTGGTGACCGCAAATTAAAAACGTAGCCGCGAAGCTCTCGAAAACGCCGCACAGTCCGATCCATAATCATCTCCATAAATTCAGATGAACCACTTCATCGATCAGGCGAGTGGCTCCTCCGCCCATCTCGCCGTTCGGTGGATCTTCGCAAGTGTTCTCGGTCGAAGCCACGTAACGTCGAGCAAGCCAGACAGCCGGTAACCTCCCGGCCAATTAATTAACTTAACGACCTGCATGGTCCGCGCGCGGCACGCTTTAACGTCCCATAACTCGTGGAACGGTGTTGGGAGTGCCGTGCTATTTTCCCACCGACCACTCGTGCAGGATACCGCGACAACCGGCGTTTCCCATCACGATAACGTTGCATGGTAAACCTACTGAGATCTTGAAATTAGGGGGTGCCTTCAGAAAGAAACCATGACGTTTTCATCGTAAAGAGAAGCATACGGGAAATCTAAAACTTTAGAAGAAATACTATCCGTTTTTCTATAATAGACGAGACTAGTTACCTAATTTACATACGATCGATAATCGCTAAACCATATCGTTACGTTTTAAATTAGGTTTTTAAACTTAGCGTATTCTTTTGAAAACAACATTATATATTTGCGATTCAACTACCCTAGATGGGTATATCTGCATCATTCACGCATACTTGATAGAAGCGAACCTCTGACCAGCCCCCCCTTTTTACAATATTTTAAACTGTTGCGATTGGTTAGGGTTTAGCATATACAACCTTTTGTATAAATGCCGTGCAATTTCTGGTATATAGAACACAACCATAAACATTAACCAGTAACCTACCAACTCTGTCGTTCAATCAATTCGACGCTTAAAACAACTCACAATACCAACGTCTTCATTAAGAGCAAACTTTCAGCGCGTAAGGTTGAATTATTAAAAACGGGAAGATTTCGAGAGCGATACACTAATCTTGTATCTATACCGACCATAAACACATATGTCGGTGGAATAATTGTTATGTACAAAGCGTCTCACATAAAACGACTGATTCCAGTTACATAAATTGTAATAATACAGAAGAAACATTTTTTAGAAACGCTCAAATTTTTACGCGTTTCTATGATGTACGATACTTTAAACGAGCTATAAAGGAAAAAAAGACAAATTTGAAGAGAGATATATACAAGTACCAACATCCTGAAGGACATTCCGGTCAATGACCTAAAAGACTCCTTCGAAAAGCTTTTGGATCGTGCAAAACAGTGTATCGTGGCCGGAGGGAACTATTTTGAATAAATAAACTCGAATTTATCAGAACTGAGCTCCTGTCGTTTCTATTTTAGCTCAATCTCGTTTATTTTGGAACGCACCTTGTATATAATTTAAAATAAGGTTGGATCAGTGATTAATAAATCGCAATTCAAAGCTTAGAAACACAATTTTATCCCTCGTACGTTTGCTGTCGCAAGTTTTTGGTAAACATTCGCACGCCTACAGGTATTAATACCGTTTGGTCAAAGAAAAATTTTCGACATTTCCGCTTATCAGTCGCCGATCGTAGACGAGCGGGTTGCGCGGCAGCTCCGAAGGGTTTCGATTCCGCGTGCTCGAATCGCGAGGGGATAATCGCAAGACGAGGTCAACGACTCTCGAAACCCTTCCACGATGTTATCGGATTCGGTGGGCGAGTGTTCGTGTGTGGCGCATCAGGGGGGAAAAGAGGGTAATGCTCGACGAAAACGAGACACAGAGGGAACGGGGAGAGGCTGAGCCGGGGGTACAGGAGAAGGAATGCCATCAGATTTCGCCCGGTTCCAATCGGTTTACCCCCATTGTGCTTGGTGTTCCTCGCTTTCAGATTACCGAGAATCGACCACCGAGAGATACGCACACCCACACAGGCACACAAACGTACACACAAACGCAGGCATGCACACGCGGGAACGGGTTCGATATCTCGCTTCCCGAAAGGATCGATGCAATCGCTCGAATTATCTTGAACGTTCCTCGCCTGTGATCTTCGTGCACCCCGTTCGGGGATCCGTTACATTGTCCCTTGACAATGGACACGCGTGGCCACTGCGTCAGTATCGTACGAGGAGAATTTATACGCTTGCCTGTGCGCAGACAGCGATAATTGCGAGACAGGGTGCGGGAGAAACGCGAGAACTCGTGTCGCTTCGAACGTTTGTGGTTTCCAAGAGGTTCATCGATTTCTTAGGTGCAAGTTTGTGGATCGAATTTGCCTGCGTCATTTTTGTCCGAATCGTGTTTTAATTTTGATAAAAAGGATTCCTGATTCGAAGAAAGAAAGTTTAACGCGTAAGACTTAAAGTGAAAGACGGAAGGCGCGTTTAGGATGGCTTTGTTCTATTTTCCTGAAAGCTTTTCAGCGGAAAAGAGGTAACTGAGATTCGGTCGAAAATTCTTCCATCAGTTTTACCTGATTACCTACCCTTCACCGTATCTATTGCACGGAACAGCGAACCAGGATCATAAAAATCTTCGTTAGAAGTTATTAAAAAGTTATTCGAAGCGTCTACTTCGAGGGTGCGTCCTTCAGAACTCGTTAACTGAACGAAGCCGAGGAACGAGAGGAACGAGAGGAGGAGGTTCGAGGGTCATCTCAAAATGGACCGTCAATTAAAAGTATCAAACACCGAACGCGACGAGAGAGTTGCCGATAATTTCGGAATAAAACAGGGTGAGGCAGGCGATCGACTCGCCAATTTTCGCGATCCCTGTGAAACCAGTAACTATTAATTTCCCGCGAAAATTACAAAACGAACGTCGTCGGCTGGATTCTCGAAGCGAGAAGCACAGGCCTGAGAGCCACTTCTCTCTGCCTTCCTCCTTCTCCTTCGTGCATCCCCGTCCCGATATCCGAGCCATAATCGAGCCGTGGAGGATCAGCTTAATTCATCGCTAACTCGATACATCGACGGGGCTTGTCAACAAGTTGGCCAGGCTATCATTTAATTACGTAACAAGGCGGTCCGTAATTCGCGGCTCTTCCGTTCTCGGTTATTCAAGTCGCTAACGCGAGACGAAGATGCTGGTTTCGGGGTAGCAAAAGATGGATCTAGTTTCAGAAGCTTCGAATAATACCGATCGTGTACTAGATTTGAAGGAAGTAGGAAGAGTATTGTGTATTTTTCAAACTGCTCATCATTTGTCAGGAATAAAAAAAATTTCTAACATTTAAATCGTCCGTATCATCTTGATCTGTTAATACTAAGTTCATCGTTAATTGACATACATCTATTTCTACCAAAGGGGTTTAAATGACCTCTTTCCGTATTTAATTATAAAAAAATATAAATTGACCTATCTATTATGAAGATTACTTGTTTTATAAATATACGTAAAAATTAATTAAAATATTCTTTTAAAACATGGCAAGAATTTTCTTGCTGAAAATTAACAAAAAGTTTTCTCAGAGAGGTCAAAATGTCCCCTTGATAAACCTAGTATTAACCACGGTCAAAAATGAAAGAAAATTCGATGCTTTAAATATGCAACAGCAGATATATAAACTCGAGTATCCTCGTACCACGCTAAACTCTTTTGGCCAAAATTAAAAAAAAAAAAACCCAGCAACAGACCAACTTAAAACATCGTCTCCACGATCCAAGGTTAATATCCACCCTGCAACGCTTAAACGGTCCTCGATAAAAAAAATCTTTCTTTCCCCGCTGGTCCAGCCGCAGTTACCTAAAATTACATTTCATCTGCTGGAACCACTCTCTAGTTTCCTCCGCTCACAAAAGATGAAAAAAAAAGGGAGAGGCGGGCGAAAAACGGTCACGTGACGCAGCTTAAACTCGGTTAAAGCGCGAGGACAAAAAGGAGTAGCAGCCGCGCCCCCTTAAATGGTCCTCGACGCAACCAGGCTGCTCGGTTACGCGAACGAAGAGATATTGCGTTCGTGTGTTACACTCTCGACGAGTCGGCTGCTCGAGGATCGCGTCGCCTGAATATTCAACAGCCTTCTCCACGTTACACACTGTCCACACGGTGTTCATGCTACGTGTTCGTGTACGTTTACGCGTGTGCACGTGTGCGGGGACCGGTTTGGATGCTGCAAGCTCGCCTGCATAAACAGTCCAGTATCGATAGAAGCGCGGCTTCCGCGTCGTAGTCATCGTCGTCGCCTAGCTCTACTGATCTGGGTCACGCGTGCATTCGTGCCGTGCGTTTAGATCATGCGAAAATGTGCGCTGAACGATCAGGGTTCGGAGGTGTACATGAAATTTTAGAAGATCCCGAGAAGAATCACAGCCGCAGTGGAAAATATTTGCATACCACTGTAATTTTGCTTCAGTATTTATTGCAGACATTGATCGAGATCAAATGTAATAAATTTTTCAGCAACCTATTCTTCTACGAATTCTATCGTGTTTAGGTTTATAGGATGATGCATTGAAATTAACGTAACCTCCTCAGTAATTCCCTTTTTTTACAATCATAGTGGAGGTTAACGTGTTTGAAGCTTGTCTTTTATATTATTGAGCTTGTCAAGGAGATCGAAGAAATTTATACAGCTGAAACTGTATAAATAAATTTAAATAAATAAATTTAATAAATCATAATTCTAATAATTCTAATAAATTTATATAACTATCGGTATTATTCGATAGAACAGTGTTGTGTTAACCGTGAATGAAGTATCTCAGACTTTGTTGTGTAAATTGGTAAAAAAAATTAGAACAATTTTTTTATAAAAATAGAAGAATTTTGTAATCTCTGAAATTTGATAATATTTCTGTGAAACGTTGCATCGGGACCTGCATTTATACGAAAATTAACGTTCACGTAAGGAACGAGGTTTAATTAATACGATTTTGAATTTCCGCTTTCACATGAAGCAAATATCTTGCGTCAAAGAGATAAAATTAAACGTTTCGACTGAGAGCTGGCTGCGTTCGAAAATCAGTTTACGTTATTCGTATCCTACGCAGCGAACATGTTTAATTATTAGCGTGCAGGAAATTTACGGGGATGTAAATTAACAGAGAACATTACGGATGTAGCCGTTTCGACATTTGCCCTCGGGTAAACCGTGTCTAATCGAAACGTTTGAGCATTCAACAAATTACGTTACACAACTTTCGAGTATACCAACCGATTTAATTTGTATTATCGTATGTCCAATAATTAGATCTGGTTTAGTGGGTTAGAAGGTAAAATTTTAGCGACTCAAGTATCGCAATTGGTGTCCTTCAACTACGCGAGTCGTTCGATATAAATCATTTTAACGATTAAGTTATTTTAATTAAATCAGTTTTATTACGCGAAACCTGTACGATATTCTACTTGATAAATTGTTAATGTTATCGAGATACCGAAATAAAATACTTGAAGTTGTAAATATTTATTTTTACAGTTTCGCAGGCGAATAGCGCATGAATATTGTGAATAATAAATTTATCTATAAGCTTCAATATCAATGAATAATGTAATTAAGCGTCAACGATAATTCGTCGGAAAGTGCTGTGATATATAAATTAATAGCTGAACAAAAATCACTTTTGTCATCGATATACTGATTGAACTTAGCGGCCAATAAATAGAACTGAATTGCAGATCGAGAGGTCCCGTTCCAATATTTCACGTGACTTTGTTCCGAAACTGGGAATAGAAATTAAATCGGATCCGACTAACGAAGTACATGGCTCTGAAACGGCCTTGAACTTCTGCCCTAATTCAGATGTTACACGGATACAGCTCCAGCCCCGAAATACTACAATCGTGTTCCATTTGCGAAGCAGAGGAACACGGGCGAACAATTAGCAAATAACGGGAAAGGAGTTGTTTACAGTTTATTGTTCTACTATGATAAAAATACTAAAAGAACATACACGTATAAATTCGAAGTTATTAATACGACACGTTCAAAACTTCCGACGTAAAAATTTGACATCAGAGATTTCAAATGTCAAGTTTAAAAGTCGAAATAAAAAAATTTCAAACTCACGACACAAATGCAAATCAAATCAAAACCTGAATTTAAACGTGATCATTCCTGGCCATCTCTACTAAAAAAAAAAAAAACATAAAAGAAAATAAAACAAAATATTCGTATGCAAAACGCTTGGTACGTAAACGCAAAAATGAGCGAACACGGAAAGATACGTCGATACTAAAACCGCGTGGAAAAAAGAAATCAAGAGGAAAGAAAAAAGACGTAACAACGTAGCACGCGGGAGTACCGGTAGAATCGTAAACGAAAAAAGAAGAGAGGTACCGTTGGAGAAGAGAAGGAAGGGACAGAACGAAAACGATAAAAAGCGTAGAGCAAGTGGGTCCGGTGGCGGAGTAAAAACTTAAAACGAGAGGATAAAGGCCACACCGGTTTCCGGTAAACTAGTGTGGATTTTGTGGTACGCTTCGCTGGCTATCGATCGACCCACGCTAATTCGATCGACCGTGTTAGCGGAGAATCGTTAAGCATTTTCTACACTGCTGTCAACGAAGGAAAATTTGAATAAAGGCGGCAAAATTCAATCAGGGGTGGTAACGAGGAGACGATTGACGTTACAATAAAAGAACAGAAATAAATGTAACCTTGAAGAGATCGGACGTGGTGTTTTATTCTTCCAGTTTTATCATAATTTTAATACCCGCGTGTCGCTAATGAACTGTTCCCTTCTCGGTTCCCCGCGATTTTCACTGAAAATTCTCTTCGCAGCCCGCTGCTGACAGGTTAGTAAAATCGTCCGACGAACGTCGTCTGGAACGTTGATCGGGCCAGAGAACCTCGATTGAACTACGTCATCGAAACGTGTTTCCGGTTCTCGCTTCTTTTGTCTCTCAGTTTCGTTCGGATTCACGAACAGTATCCTTTTACGCATCAAACGTCGAGGAAAAATTGTGGTCACGAATGTAGCTTCGCGACATTCAACGTTTTAGGTACTTTTCAGCTGATAAAGTAGTTTTAATATCGTCACCGTTAATCCGTGAATAAAATAATGACAGGCAATTAGAACTGTTTGATAATTGCTGATGATTTCTTTCAGCTGCAGATTTATAGAATTAAGATAATTCATGTTTTTCAGTAGGCTCTCGTTAAACAGAAATTGATCTTGATTGATGCATTGATTACCAAAACTTTGGTAAACATGACGTTACCACATTAGATTATTTATTACTATTATTAAATTAGTCACTAAATTAGCGTTTTAAAGTATACTTAAGTATACTCGCTGTATACTTAATAACTGGATCACAGATGTATGTCACATACATGTAATACGTAACGTGTATATTGAATATTTTAAAGTACATGCTGTGATGTTTAGATTGCGAAACGATTTTTCGCTTTTTCGACAGCATTCATAGAAACACCAATGAATTTGCGCAAAAGTTCATATCACATTTGCAACGAATCATATTCAAAACAACTTTCTCACCTGGCATTGCTGTGGTCCCTGTCGATTGGGCGACGAAGCCTTCGGTCTTGGTTTCTTTACTCCCAGCTTCCCAGGATCCCCGCCACCAGGTCTCGACTCCTCGCTGCTACCTAAAACCAGAGACCAGAGATCTATGAGCCACCACACCACCCTGGTATCGATACAACCCGATAAATCGAGACGGTCGCCGCGACTAAAACCGTCGAACGTGCCCGTGCACAAGAAACCCGTCTTCCCGTACCTCCCGATCGACTAGAAGGGAGCGCATTATCTGCACAACGACGCGATGTTTCGTGATCCTCGATCGGGAACGATTTCTTGCGACACCACGGGAGTGATCTCGCCCTCGCCACCGTGCGCAATTTTCTTCGTACGATCGATGGAAAGTGTTTCTTCGAGGCTGCGACTTACGGAAGATTGATTGCCCGTCGCGTCCCTTATTGCAATCGACAGACAGGATATACTTAATGGCCGATTGGCCTGTCGTCAACATCGATCGATGCTGACGATGAAGAAACGATCTAGAGTGTCGGTCGACCGGAGGCGAGACAAAAACCGTTAGACTTGTTTCAGGTAGGTACAGAGAGACACTTTTTGGTAGCGACAACATTCGTTCTCTTTTAATCCTCTGTTATTAACGTTAGATTTACGGACAATTATGTATTTTCAATATACATATACTAAGGGACAAGGTACACATCGAACAGAACTTGAAGTTGCAGAAGCGAGAGGGAAATAGATTTGGATATATTTGTATCGCTTGATCGATAAAAGTTAGCAAAAATTGCTAGGAGCAATAGTAATCGTTTTTGCAAATTTTGCTCATGAAGTTCGAAACCCGTCGAATTGACGGGTCCCATAAACCTAGTGTTAAGTTTATTTCCTGTGATATCTACTCTTACGTTGAAATTCAATAACTAATCTATCTCTACCTTTACGAAAAAGGAATACTTAAATTTTCCGAATTCTATGTCCAAATTTTTCATTTCTCTCGCGCGAATTTTCGAATTCCGTTCCAAACGAGAATGTCTTTCCTTCTTCCGCGACTAGACAAAATTCTCACTCTCTAAGATCAAGCGTTCTGAGCGCAAATTCCCGGCGAAGTCTCGCTTCCTACGACCTGCAGCGTCGCGAGCGACCAACAATCGACGGCGAAAAGAAGGGAACGTTTCCCTCTTCGTCAACGAAGAGCAATTCGGGGGCAAGCTCGCGAGGAGAGAGGCATTTGCATAGAGCGGCAGCGAACCGCGAGACTCGCGAGGCAAAGCGCGAGTTTCCCTCGATTGTGGCCGTTCATTGTGTTCCTCGACAATAATAACGCGATCCAGCCTGGAAAGAGGGACGACGTCGACGACGACGACGGAGGAGGTGAGCTCGCTGGAAGAAAAGAAGAGCGCGCGGCGCAAAGTCCGCGCGGACATTTTCAATTATAGCGGACACGTCACAAAGAACAGAACGGCGAGGCCCTCCCTGACCGGAGATTGTGCTTGGCAAGCCTCATTTCCGGCCGAGGAGCTGCCCTACTCCAACGATTTACTTTCAAGGAGAGATACGCGCTCGCTTCTCGTTTCCTTGCCCCTCGCACAACTGTCGCTGCGTCGCACTGGTACGACAGCATCTGCGTTCAGCTACCCTCTTTCGCTCCCCTCTCACGGAGTGTCTAATTAATGATTGTTCCAAGAATACCTGCTGCGCTGAACTTCTACCAGGCATGGACGGTGCTGTCTCACTTTAGCTGCACCGAAAGATTTAATTATCGTCACACTTAACGCTACGAAGTTGAACGCGATACGGATCGGTTGAGATTAAGACGATAGAACTCGCGATGGAACAAGTGGAACGGTGATGTACGTTCACTGATGTTTATCGGGAGGAACAGATGTTTGATGAAAAGCTGGGTTAGAAGTCTGGTGTCGTATTTAATTCTAGATTTTAAGAGAAAACGAGGGATGGACAGCGAGAGTCCAGGCCCGCTGGGAGAAAACTCTTGAGGAATATGCCCAAATATGGGCATACTCGAAGGATTTTTCCGAGGTGCGTGGTGGGAGAAAAGCCAAGGGCAAGCGAGAGTTTTTCTCTGGCAAGAAGGGGCAGAGTTGAACGAAACGTTGGAGCGTGTAGCAGAGTTGTATGAAGAGTTAAAATTATACACTGTATTGTAATCATTTCCCCTTTTTAACGAGTAATAAACAATTATTATTTTTATAACACTTCAGAAATAAATCCTATCATTAATTAGTTTCGAGGAAAAGTGCTCGTAAAATCACCATAGAACGAGACTTTCTCCAAACACGCTCCCTAAACTTCTCCTCTCATATCTCTCGCAGGGTACAATTTTCAATACAAACAAAACCAACATATCTACGCGACCATCTTCCATCGACATCCGAAAGAAATCTAATTTCACGATCTCTCGACAATCAACGGACTTCTCCTCGCCCGGACACAAACATCTCGACGGATCTTCTTCAGCGTCGAACGAAGGGACCGGTTACACCCTCGCGAAACTTCTCAACCTTAAAATAAAAGATCCTTCCATCGAGAACTACCTCGAGCACACTCTACCCTGGGCTCCCTTCGTTTCTCGTGAAACTTTCTCCCCCGCCCCGGAAGCGGAGGAGGGGGTGGTTCGACGGCGAGATAAACAAGTCGCTTTTCATCAGCTTCGACGAACGGAAGCTGTATTTACCGGAAGGAGTTGCAAGCGCTCGCGCGCGCGCTGCAACGTCGCGGGAGTATCGAAAGATAAATGTGTATACTCCGAACTTTAATAATTTTGTCTTCGAGCGTCTCCGCGGGCGTCGCCCGGCGACGTAGACGACGGCGTCCTCGTGACGTCGAATCCGCCGTTAATAGATTCCTCTTTCCGCGGCGCAGCCACGGTTTCATCCGGCCGCAATTTAATAAATCAACGGCTCTGTCTTTGATGCGGCGCATACCGGGCGAATTTGATAAACGAGCCGCGCCTCGCGACCTCCGCGAGCATTTCGCTCGACCGGAGCTGAATTCGGGCCCGGTGCCGCGGAATTTTACCGCCCTTCACCATCCCGCGGTTCCCCTGCGATTATAATTCGTTTCAGCGAAACCCTGAACGAACCATCGATCGCTGCTAGGGATTGACGATCTATACATGTGAAAAGACATGTCCTGACTGATCGATTGACCGATTCATCATCGCAGAGCTTAAATTAGCGAAGGTAGAAACATGAAATTTGGACAATAGGAACACTTATCAAGGAAAGATTTTTTTATGTTCCAACTCTAAGGGGGTTAAATAGGGTCTGAAAGGTTGTTTGAAAGATTGATATTTAGCTTTTTGCACTATGAAAATTGGTATTTAGCTTTTTGGATAGAAATAAAGAAACACGTGTTTCAACGATTTTGGAAAATTAACCTCCAAAGGTGTAAAATAAGGGATGAGTTTGTTTGAAAATCCGACGATTTTCAAGCAAGCGCTATAAAAAAAATAACGCCGGCAACAGCTAGTCATCTATATTTATTATGGAAACTGGCTTTGGTTTATAGCCACAGAGTCTGAGCCTGACCATCATAAATCCCCTGGGTTATAGCTTAACCCAGCCGGGTACCACCACCCTTCTGCTAGTAAATTCCCTTTCTCAAAATTTTCGCTCCATCTTCAAACTGTTCATTTCTCTCTCCCACTTTCCAGTTTTCCAATACCTCTTAAAAGGCGCTCGACTTTTACCCACGGGCTGAAGAAACACGCAGAAGAATACTAGCAAAACAGATATCGTAATCGTAGAGGAAGGGACATCATCTACAAGCGTCGAGACGATACGCAGCCTTGTGAAATAGGATACGTTGTTGTGGGCGATAAAAGTTGCTGACAGACACATAGATTCGCGGGTCAACGGGATTCACGGTACGTAAGACGAGTACGAGGGCAACACGCACGATCGTGAGATGCAAAATTAGATCCGTTGGAGACAAACGTTAATCGAACGCGACGATACACAATGATCGTTCCTGTTCGTCGATGGGAAGCTTCCCAAGTCTCGGTACAGAAATTTGAAACGGGACGCAAGTTGAATTCGGACAACTGCAAATCGATCTAACTCGAACCTATCGCAAACTTGAACTTAAAATATAGCGAACTCGAACGCAACCCGACGCCCGGCCGAATTTGGAAACACGAGAAGCGAGGTTATTCGGAATTGCTTCTGGTATTACCTCGGGAGAATCCGAACCCGTATACGGCCCGATCTCACGTTCGAACCTAGCCGAATCCAAGCCTTCGTCGTCGTCCATGAAACTCGCTTTAATCCATGGCAGCGTACTTAATTCGGAGAACAAGTCGTGCAATTTCGCGAGAAGCCGCTCGAGGGCACGCTCGCGAAGGATCTGGCAAACATAACGCCTCCGTCGCGATCGTTCGTTTAACGCGTGCACGCGTGAGCCACGCGCGAGAGGTGTCAGCCGCAACTGGGGAGGATCCACGGGCAGGGGGGCGGGCCGCGGGATGCGTTTGTAATTCCATTTACCACGTAAGTGGATGCTGCAACGCGCAGACGGCATGCTTAATAAAGTGTACTTAACCGAGTACTACGGGGGTCTGCTACGCGACCTCGTCACGATTGCGTTCTCGCCCCTCGCGTGTCCCCAGAGGGGTGGCAGAGTTTCGCCCTTTACGCCTTAGCAGCGCGTTTCGTCTCAGAAACCGTCACGACTGCGACACGACGGGGACGACTACGTCGAGGACAAGCGCGTGTAATTGCATCGCCGATCCTCCGTGAGATCGTGGTGTGCTCTGCAGTTCAAGATGCTCCCACGGGAGGGATCCGCGTTAATGCGAACATCTCAGGAATATGTTGTGAAATGTTTGGAATTTTTGGAATTTTTGCGCTTCGCTACGAAGAATCGAGTACTACCTAATACCGTGTTTAGGCAGAGCTTTCGGTTTGGTTGCGTGGTAAGTTTTAGGAACGTGTGGAATGGGTAGATCTATTGTTATGAGATATAGAAATACAGCGACTGCTTATTATTGTAATTAGTGGCGTGGGATACGTTTAGCTGAAGAATAATCTACAGGTTATCATTTCTTTCAAATAAATTTTGCGATTTTAGTGAAGGAAAATTGAGCGAACGTACAACAAAGAAGAATGGGCAATTTTTTTCATTAGGAAGATAGAATAGAAAGAAAGGAAGGAAGAAAGAATGAGGATAAAAGGAAAGGAAGAAAGTAGAATATTATTCATGTTTCTTCTTACAAATTTATTATCGTTAGATCTAGAAATTGCATTTTTACCGCAATTACGCGATTTGGAGAAGTCGTTTTTCCACCTCGTTTCATCGTACGTTTAAAAGTCGAACGAAAATACACCGCGAAGCATTTTAATGATTGTCTTGTGTTCATCATCCAGGGAACGGTTAATTGGTAACAATATTCGAGCAGGGTAATACATTCGTGATTGGCTGACGTTGTTTGGCCGGTTGGCTGCATTTCATTCGCGTCCCTTCGGGCTTGCCTCTGTCTCAGAAAGCGGAGAGCGTCACTCCTCCTCCTCTGCTCCCGTGCATAATTGCATCGCTAATTTTACTAGACAAACACACGGTCCCGTGGCCGTGCGTATACTTAACAGCCCACAGAGGACGTGGCAATTGTACAACAGCTCAAAAACCGTTTAATATTCATACGACCGGCTAACGTGCCACCATCGCGATTAGCTTGCTAGAATGTCTCGTAGAATACGTCGCGAGGATGTTTAGAACGCGTTCTAAAATAATACCAATTATGTGCATCGCATGGAAATGTCAATTTTGTGGAAATTCTCGTTTCGTTGTTGATTCGGTGTGTCAGATTTTGGTACATCGATACTAACTGTGTATATCGTTACACAGTAGCGGAAAAAGGCTTAAGATCAAAGAGTCAACAAAATTAAACTAATTAATTTATAAGGAATAGCACATTAAACAAAATTTGCATTCTGTGCTAATCAATGAATAGTATGTTACGACAATAACAATAAAAATTAATGTTCAAACAACATTTGCAGATCATTAAGCTATATTCTGCATTGTCCTTTCGTTTAAAATTTTTGTCCGCTACTGCAGATGTGTTGAACAATTGCACTGTAAATCTGTGCTGGTGATTCGTTGAAATGTATTATAGAATCGTAAGAACATTCTTGGAAACAATAAAATCTTTCTGTGGAGATTCAATGGGAATAGCTTTCCTTTGCTCTAACAAGTACTTCTTGAATAACATTCTTGTTTTTTTTCAAGCATCAAGTAAAAATTAAATAAGCATCCTAAATAAAAAGACGAGTACCAGAAAATATGAATTACACCCCAAGATAAACCAAAATATCAAACGATCTCTTTTAATCCAAGTACACTATGTCTCCGCAGTAGTCTAGGTGCGCACATAGTCAGACAGTTCAAACGAAGTCTCTTATATGAGAAACTCATAAGAAATTTAATATATCCTTCACCTAATAAACATCCTACATATCATTTACCATACGATTAATCTAATTATTTTCTTTCTTCGTAATCCTCACCAATGAATCAAATTTACATCTTGCATTTCCTGTCTCGTAAGCGATACGTCAGCGCATTGTGACGAGGAAGACAAAAACAAAGGCCTGATTAAAGAGAAATATGTTGAATAAGGGAAACACTAAATGCACCGAGAAACTTGCACTTTCCTCAGGACGGTCTTAATTATTCGGCTGTTCGAGCACTTTGCAAACTATGCAAAGCATCGCCGTCGTCCACGCTGAAAGCGGTATGCGGCGACAATTTTTCACGTGTTCTGCCGCATTAAGTCGTGACTCGCAAAAATGTCGGAACGCTGAAAATGCACTGGCCCCACTCTCTCTTTCCCCTTTTGCATCATCGTGATCCCGGTGCCACCGTAGGAATAAATAATGCATGAGAAATAATTGTCCTGGCTAGGGTCCGATCTTTGCGGCAACCTCATTTGCCGCTGAAGCTTGTTTACAAATTCCCGGCGTCAAAGGGAGGCCCCGCGAAATTGCCGACATTGATGAATCTAATTTCCGTTCCTTCCCTTTGCCGTTCTGTTGCTGTTTCGCGGCGCGTTTGAAAAAATATTGCTTTCTACGCTGCCGCGTTGCAACGAACGGGGGAATCCGTTTTCGCTTTGAATCGAAGAAACGTTCGCGAGCGAACAGAACTTGCGGTTAATTTAAAGCGAAATTTTTTGGATGGGTTGTGAAAGATGGCGAGAACAGAGTTGTTTTGAAATTACTGTAAATATATCTATAATGCATATTTATAATTTTTAAACAAATATCCATATATTTACAATCTTTTAACGTGTTTATAAATGCGATTAAAAATTATACATATTTATGATAAAGTATTTAAAACGTAATATATCATCGCTATAATTGCCTGTCATAATTTGTATTACATGCTTGGATGATTAGGGGGATGGAGTTTAATCCCGAAGCTTTTACCGAAGCATTACGTATACATTCAACGTAACATATTCCCAATTACCTAGAAATTGATTCCGTATTACCTGCACTATTAACATCCTATAAACTATGAAATCTCCACCAGTTTAGTCGTACAATAGCCGCGTCAATTTTCGACTGTATCGATTACCAAAACGTTGCTCGACTCAATAAAGATATTAAACGCAGATTGAGCAGCGTCACAGTAATCGTATGTAAGATCGACACTCCTCGCGACAAGAACAGGTTCCAAAGCTGTTTCGAAGGTGAAACGGAACCCCTTTCCGATCCACAAAGAGATGACTCTTAGAACTAATTATTGTTTCACGTCAAAGTAACCATCATCATCATCATCATCACCATTTTCACCTCAACTATGGATCAATCGAGCTCCCACTTGTAGCTGCTACTGTTCAATTATCATCTTTGATTTCTCATTTTAATATTTCTCCTTCTTGAGCTATTAAATTTGATTAAATAGGTTCTCCTTCTTGAGCCAATGCATTCTTTGAGCATTGATTGGCTCTGGAATTCTACTCGATGGTATTTTTGTTTTAAGACAAAAAGGGTTTCTCAACCAATAGAGTCGCCGGTCCCATGCCACGGGGAGGCGGACCCAATTCTAGTTTATTCATTTTAATTCACACTATATGTTTATTCCGCCTAAACTTGCCAGGTGATAAGAGCTGAACGGAGATGAAGATATTTGCGGAGGATAGGTAATTTTGGCCAGTAATTACCAGCCGCTGATAATTCCTTGATTGGTAACAGGAATTAGAGGTGGAATCTAATTGTCTGGCATTATCGTTAAATCTGATCACTGACGGACAGTGGTCCCCTGCAGCGGCCTGGTTCTCTGGCCCTGCCACGTTAAATCCCCGAAGCCAAAATCGATTTCACCAGCGCGCTGCTCGCCACGGCCACCTATACAATTTCACCGAACCTGTTCGAAAGTTCGTCGTGTTTATTTGCACGATTTCGTTACGATTTCCTTGTCAAGGTACGAGAAAGTAAACAGTCTGTAACCGACGGTTTTAAAACTTTTTCTAACTGGGGAGTACAATAATTTAGTTAAAGGTAACACGAGGACGGAGTTCAATATTTTATTCGGTTTAATTTTTCTTTTTCGTTGGTTACAATTAACTCACACGAGAAAACTATAATTTTTGTCGTGAAATTAAACGTTCCTTTTGTTCAATAATAAACATATATTTATTCTGTGCAATTTATACACATTTTTCTACCCGAGCTCTTACCCATTCTCACTTGTTCACTCCCCCCCCCCTCCCTCTTTTTGCCCCTCTTTTCGTCTTCTTTCCTCGCTAAACGTCATCATTCGTATATAAATGTACCACTATCCTAATACTTGTGATATGAGTGCGTGTGTTTAACCCTTTCGCTACGAGCGTCGCCTATAGGCGACATCCGCGCGACGACCTGTGTGTTCGAGTGCCGACTTTTAGAATTTACCGTTTTGAATTAAATTACTAGGAATTATAATTCGATGTCTAACTATCCAAAATTGTATTTTTATTTATAATAATAGCAAAATTTAGAATTTTAATTTGACATATCAATTACCCTAAATTATATTTTTATTTATAATAATTGCAAAATCTCCAAATATGTCACTACTGGTCATCTAAAAATGTCGTTGTGTAACACTTATAGAAAAAGACGATCCGGAGAATGACAAGGTTGCACCGAAAGATGTTAGTCCGAACATCAGTTTACCGAAGCGCAACGTGTACACTTTTCGGCGCAGTGTTCCGTACAGCGGAGTCACTCGGACGGAACGCGCTGCCGTAACGAAAGGGTTAAAGTATTATGAGCGAAAGCTATGCTAAAATAATAGTATACCGAGTGAAAGATCAACCACGTATCTCCTCTAATCTATGAAGTGTTTATAGTTTTTCACAAAGTGCAACCTACGTGCGAGCGTGAATGTGTAAGGGAGTTTGAGAAGAGTGCAACGAAGAGTTTTCGCTCATACACTTTACGAAAAACCATGAACACCTCATAGAACTGAGAAACCACAAAGTCGATCTTTCAGTCGACACGCTATTATTCTAGTATAGCTTCCACTCATAATCCTTTAAACACACACACACTCGTGTACCATTTTTGCGTTGGAGACGTCGCGAATATCAAACGGAGCACAGTTTGAGAAACGACGGTCGATAAAAGGAAAGAAGAAAGCAGGACAACGTTTCGTTCGTTCAATCTCACCGCGAACGGTCGATTGATTTCCCGACCGGAATATATTTCGACGTCAAACAGACGGATCTATAAATATACGGCTTCCCAAATATCGCCGATATTTACTTTCGCCGGATTTACACAATACGCGGATGACGAAAACAGCCACCCCTCCCCCTCCGTTTATAAATGTATCGGGCCGGCAGGGTTGTTTGCGCAACAAACAATATCATTATTGCGAATACCGGATATTGGGAACGTTGGGAACCTCCTTCGTCTGAATTTCAACTCTTTCCGTGTTCTCCTTTAAACGGATGAACGGTTTGTACAGCGGGATATATTACCTTGCGGGCAAAAATTAATTTCTTAAAAATCAAGAATAATCTTTTCAAACCCAACGGTTACAGCGATGCGTAACTCGTAACTTATGTAGTTATTATTATTATTATTTCTTTTTCTTTTTTCTTGTTCTTTTGCTCGCTCATATTACTCGTGTGATCTGCATTTATTTTCTTCCTTCTATTGTGACAAAGAGTTTCCCCCGTTGAAAATGAATAAATAAAAAAAAAGGAAGAAAGAAAAAACTGACATAATTCAGGTTCGACAGAGATTGAGAAAATATTGAATCGGGTTGGCAAAGAATTAGTGCGAAACTCGTTTAAACTGATTTATTGTCTAACTAACTAAATCTACAGACCACACTTTTATTCTATTTTACAAGAAACTGCAGAAACAGTGAAAATTCGAGACTGCTGTCGGTGCAAATAGAACACCAGATATGGTAATGGACAAAAGTTTAAGACGAGAGAGGACAATGCATAACATAATTTTATAGTGTGCAAATATTGTCTATACGTTCATTTTTATTGTTATTACAGTAGAACACAATTTATTATTTAGCACAGAATAAAAATTTTGTTTATCACGCTATTTCTTATAAATTAGTTTAATTTCGTTGACCCGTTTGGTCTCAAACTTTTGTCCGCTACTGTACACGGGAACGCTGTCGAAACTGTATCGTGTAAAACTTGCAGAGAGCGAGGTAGTACGAAACGATTCCGTATACAGGACAAATATTAAAGAAGTTAAACAGTGAAAAATACACGCAAATACCGTGATCCGTTTCATCGATACCGCGGATTAATCGCGTTAATGCGTCGGCAAACACCGCGGTATCGATTGGACGTTCGTGATTACACCAGGTTCGAAGTTGTGATTTTGTCGCAAAACGAAGGTAATGAAAGAGGGGGACAAGGGCGAGAACGAAAAACGTAGAAGAAGGATGGGAAGATAAAGTCTCCAGAGAGGAAACGAACGAACGTCGAAACGCGAAACTTCCGCGAGAATTTAAACCGCGCGAAAAGTTTCCGCGGGCGAATACACGTGCACCGTTTACGAGGACCCATAAAAGGCTGCGGCAGTGAACCTTAACGACTGCATAATGAGAAGGATGCGTAAACCGGGGAAAAGGGGTGCACGCGGGGGTGCCTTGACCCGTTTCCCGAACGGAAGAACACAGTTTCCCGGCGTAAAAAGTGTAAACAGATGTGCAAAGGGAAACGCGATTGCACGTACCAACTTCTGTAGCACCCTCGTTTACGATTAAAGCTTGGATAGCGGTCGCTGTTTGATGGGTTTTTTAATTCCGACGCAGGTTGTCGTGTATCCTTTAACGTGCATTCTGTTCCGGAGGAACACGTCGTGGGGTAAAGTGGCTTGCGGTTTGTTGTTCAACAACGATGCGGAGTTTGACAGCCTTTCCACTCGATTTCGTCACTTCTTTGAAGTTTTAACTGATTTCTTTTGGATCAGAAATGATCAAAAATCAGTTTTGGTTAACCGTTCCATGAATAATGGACATACGTTGAGAAAATCTGTTCAGTGAATACTTTGTTAATCAGGTTTAAATAATTGGATGATATCGATCATGTAGATCGATATTTCATTATATTAACACTTAGCTAATCGAATGGGGAGATTTCCAATTTTTTCCGCAATAAAGAATTGGATCCTCAATGTAACGTTAAAATATGAAGTTAATAACTATTTTCTTTATGGTAAATTATACTTCACATAAAAAAAAAAGGTACATCTCAACGTTTAATGAGCAAACTAGAATACTAGCGCTAAATCTTTTAAATTTTAATTTTCTTTGTCCAACAAAAATACCTTCGCTTCGTTTGCTGAATGAACATTTTATCTCTGTCAGTTATCGCGAACCACCGACAACGTATCAGTGTACAAAAAGACGTGTTGAAAACGTTAGAAGTAAGTAAAAATGAAAAGCTGAAGATCACAGGATAAGCTACGGTTTGTTATGATCGGAAAATCTGATTCGTTGAAAATTTTCAAAGCGCAACCCGCTTATTCGCAATGCAGTATGTTGCAGGAATTCCTTAATCATTTTCGGTAACAGGTGAAAATAAATTATAATTTACGGCCGCGATTGTACTCGTTTAAAGCCCGAACAAAACATGCCATTGATGTAAATCCACGTGATACGTAATATTCGGCGAGAGCAAACAAAAAAAAAAAAAAAATGAAAAACAAGAAAAACGAAAAAAATTTGCGGCACAAAAATGTGGATCGATAATAGCGAAAACCGTGTATGAAGTTTCATGGAAAATTCGAAGCGATTGTGTAATAAAAGTTCCGGCTATAGAATGCACGTTTTAATTAGCCCGCACCGGATATCACGTGTCGCGGGAACTAAAATGAATGATTTTCTGTTGTACATTGAAAAGGAAAATCCATTCGTTGCAGCTATTTGGTATTTTTACAATTGCGCGGCCGGGTAATTTTCTGTCGGCAGAACGGACCGTGAAATAACGGGGGACGTGGAAACGCATAAAAGGGACGCGCACGGCGAGCGTATCGGTATTTTCGGACATTGTACAAAACTGTACGTCCAGATTGCTTTATATTACGCCCGTGAAGGTAACTGCAGGGGAGCTTACGGTATTAAACGGGAGCGGAGCATAAAAATGCTCTTTGGAAATTTAATACTGTGTAATTTGTATAGCCGGGATTCACGTAAAAGAGAAAGCGCTAAGACGTTAGCCACGTGTCAGTCACTGGAACTATTAGAAAAATACGAATTAATTGGTTGAAACTGAGGAAGAAAAGAGTTAAGAATTTTTTGCGAATCCCTCGAATATCTTTCGAACAATGCGTCTTCAATGATTTTCAAATTGCGAAAGGAAAAAGTCCCGAAGAGTCAAAATTTAATATCATTTATTCGAGGGAAGGTTATATCAGGGGCTCCTAATATTAGGGGGAAAAAATAAAAAATAATTAAAAAAGCATGAGCTGTAATTATAGAATTAAAAATTTGATCATTGTTAATTCATGCTCCTGGAATTCTTAGTTCTATTCGAATAAGTATTCTTAGCAACTAAGTTCCCGCCGTTTTAAAAAATTCTTTAAAATATTATTTTAAAAATTAACAACTAATTAATCAAAAATTCATTCTCCCTCATTGTTTGCAATTTCTTCCCAACGATCAACAATATTCCAATGCCTCGTTCGTAGAAATTATCCGGTTTCGAACCCCAACCAAGTTCTCAATTTTGCATCGGTGTTGAACGAAACTCAGGGCATAGCGTTTGGAAGAAATTGAACGAAATCTTCTTTGTTTTAAAAAAAAAAAAAAAAAAAAACGGCGGGAACTTACTTGCCAACCTAATACTTTATCGTGCGTCAGAGCATCGCGAGTTGCGAGTTCCTCAGCATCGATCGCCACCGCGTCGAGTATCTCGGCCGACTCCATTCACGATGCATCTATGCAATTAAACGCACAAAAAGGAGACACGGCGAGTGCACGGAAGAGGCTCTCACGAGCGTGAATGAATGCACCGGTACACATGTGCGGGAAAACTGTCGAGTGCGGGAGTACAAACACGCGTGCTCGTGAAGTGGGCCATCGTTCCGCCGTTGCACAGGATGAGTCGCTCGCGCACGTTACACGCGCACGATACGCGTGTTCCGGTGAACGGCGAAGGCACTCGGGTCCCCGTGTGCGGGCACGAAGAATTCCGCGCACGATATGCATTCCAGCCAGGTATGCATCACGGGAAGAATCTTTCCGTTCCGATGCGCTAACTCGTGCACCGTTCCCGTTCGACGTTGAAACGATCGTCGCGAACGACGAGTTCAAACGTGGAAGTTTGATTTTTGGAGTGGTACATCGGCGATAGTATTTCTTTTGCTTTTTTTTTTTGAGGCGAGAGAGTAAAAGCGGATCTCGTCGAATCTAGGAGCAACGATAAAAGTAGGAATCTTCTTTGGTTTGTTGTTTATGGACGATGATTTCCGCGAATATTGTGCTTGATCTTAACCCTTTGCACTCGAAAAGTGAGTGTTAGTAGTCTAATCATGCGAACTTCAAAAATTTTCAAACTCGAAATATTTACTAAGATTCGCCTATATTAAACGTCATTTAGTTTAGTTAAGTGATATACTAAAGTTTACATACATGTATGACTGTTTAACCTCTGAGTCTAACTGATAAGCAAACTAACTGAAAATTTGTGAAACTATCATTTGGTGACTAACGAGTTCAAACGTGGAAGTTTGATTTTTGGAGTGGTACATCGGCGATAGTATTTCTTTTGCTTTTTTTTTTTGAGGCGAGAGAGTAAAAGCGGATCTCGTCGAATCTAGGAGCAACGATAAAAGTAGGAATCTTCTTTGGTTTGTTGTTTATGGACGATGATTTCCGCGAATATTGTGCTTGATCTTAACCCTTTGCACTCGAAAAGTGAGTGTTAGTAGTCTAATCATGCGAACTTCAAAAATTTTCAAACTCGAAATATTTACTAAGATTCGCCTATATTAAACGTCATTTAGTTTAGTTAAGTGATATACTAAAGTTTACATACATGTATGACTGTTTAACCTCTGAGTCTAACTGATAAGCAAACTAACTGAAAATTTGTGAAACTATCATTTGGTGACTAACGGTCACCTTTCGAGCGCAAAGGGTTAATTGTTCTTTCGCAGACTGTATCGTTGAGAGTTTAGAATCTTTCAGTTGTGAAAAATCAAAGGTTAGGTAATAACGTTGAGAAAGTATAATAGCTATTCCATTTTGCTTGGAATCGTAACAACGCTACAAAGAATTTTAAAGTATTTGATAAAGGCAAAGATGCAACAGCTACTATTGTCGGTCGCATTCAGTATGTTAATTTAAACATCTACTTTTCATAGATGTCCAACGGTGTTTAAATTGCTATAACATACACGAAACATTGGTTTGAAAAATCGGTAAAGTCGAAGGATCTAAACAATCCCTAGCACGCGAATAAAAAGCGACTCTTCCCTTCCTCAGTAGAAAGTGAACGCGAGCAAGCAGCCAAGGATCTGAGGTATCAACCACAGAGGAGAGAAGCCTCTTCCAAGAAGGCTTGGTCAAAGAGGCAAAAGGAAGAGAAATGAAGGAGGTTGGGCGCCTAAAAACGACGCATTCTCTTGGTCGGATGCATTTTTCATCAGAGCATTATTTTGCAACAACAGGGTCCATCCCGGCGCGCCATGAAAAAGTATTCATACCCCATGGAACGGAATAAAGGGCCACGTCAGAAGTATTTCTTTTAACAGGGCGTTAGCGATGCAATTTAAAACCGTTCAGACCTCCTCCATTCAGACCTCGGCTCTTTGTAGCGACGCGCGAAAACGTATTTTCCGTGCGTTCCTGTATTTATTCGAGGCAACCCTTCCTCTCTACAACCCCCCACCCCCAAACCCCGTTCCATCGCGGGCCGGCTTCCGGTCTTTTTTTTCTCTCTTCCTACAGCTTACTTTTACCACCGGCTCCGACTTTCTTTTATAGAGAGCACTTATATTTTTAATTCCCCCTTTATGTTTTCATCGCCTCCCACCAACCGCCCCTCTCGCCGCCGCCACCAACCCCTCTTCCGCCACTTCTTTTTATCACTGTGGCCGGGCTTTCGCGTTTAATTTTTAATCCGCGCTGATTCCGAAATACCCCGGGGGACGAACAAAAATTTCAAAGTTTCCGGCCAGAAGCTCCTCCCCACCCGTCGCGTTTCTCTTTTTCCCTGCTTTTCGTCCATTTTTCGTTTCTTTTTTACGACCTGTAAAATAAGCAGGGAACAGAAAGCGTTGGGAACGCGGAATAAAAGAAGGGCGGGCCGTGGAAGGGGTGAGGGCGCGCGATATTTTTACGTATGGGAATTATGCGAACTGCTGGCGGATACGGTGAAGAATTTTGGAAGGGGAATATTTGGCATCCTTTTATCGAGGCGATTCTAGTAACAGCGAAGGCGATAATCTTATAATATCGAGCTGTTTCGAGTAATATTAACGATAATTATGGTCGAAGAGAATAGCGAAAAAATTAACACGTGAGATAAATTAAAAGCTCGAAGAAGTTAAAGGTCAACTTTCAAAAAACGTAAGAATTTTTTAACTTTTTCTCACAAAAATCAATCCTCACGATATTTCATAATGAAATGGTCGAATCAAAAATTTTGTAAAGATTAAATTTGATTTACTGCAATACAATCGATTCTACGATGGTATTAATCCCTTGGCATACAAATAAGACGGATTTTGAATGCGAACAATACTATTTAATTTGGCTCAACTGAACAATTATGTGAAAGCTTAAAAACAGAACATTTTATTATGAAATTTCTATTTTGCGTATAACGTTTAATCAGGTTGATATATTAAGTAACATTATAAAATAATAAATTAGTAGTTCTGTAAAGTATGAAAAAAATTTCAAAACATTGTGGAACATGGTGAACAGTTTTTGACGTTGTGTACAATGCTACACGAAATGGACGACCTCTCTCAGACGTCATTCTACGTGAACGGGTTAAAGAATGAGTTGAAGCTGCACCGCCATGTTTCGTCTCTCGTTCCCGTTCCAAATTTCCCATTACACGATAGCCAATCTGTCTTTTAATAAAAGGGAGAAAAGCTTGAACGGGCGCGATCATGAAAGTGAAATTTTATAACTCGCATCAGGGTGGGCGTCGTTTCGCGCAGGAAGCCAGATATTCTGGAAAACGTTACTTCCACCGGGCCGAGTACGAAGCAATCTCGCTACTTCCGGAACGTCGCCTGTACAAGCGAACACATCTTCCGCGACGAACATATTGCATACAACGGCCAGCTAACGCGGCTCTCCCCGCGTCGAAAGGAAAATAATACCCGGCCACCGTTTTCTTCTCTCCGACGGTGCAGATAAACACGAGGGCTGGAAAGCTCTGGGGTTCTCACCGATCGTCCGATATGAAAAGAAGAAAGTGGAACGAAAAACAATGGATATAAAAATTAATTGTACGCGCGAGTAAAAAAATTATTTCTATCTGTCTTAGTTAGAGAAACAATTTTTCTAATGTTTTACTTTGACGTAAGAATGTAATTTAGCATATTATGCATTGTTCTGCAGAAAAATATTATATTTTTATACTTAAGTGTATTAAATAATATTATGTTTTTTTTTTATATTTACTACATTAATATATTATATTTTTATACTTAGGTGTATTAAATAATATTACATGTTTTTATATTTACTATATTACTATACTATATTTTTATACTTATATGTATTAAACGTTTTAGTGTTTATATTTATCTAAATATCTAATATCACTGGATATTATATTTGCAACGTGTACATGATATACAACATATTATGAACATTATAATCTTGAAATTGATATATTCTATTGATTACTGCTTTGTGAAAGTAGAGCTGTAATAACTGATAATTTAATTACTGTTATTCCTGAAAATATCACAATATATCTGTTGGCCGGAGAGTAAATACTTGGTATACATTGTAAGAAAATATTAAAAAATGTTCGACAGATATTCATCGTTTCATTGTACTTTCACGGTGGCACATATTCCGTTCCTATCATGTGGCCGTGGATCGTTCCGTTGTACCAAGGGTCCTTTTCGCTTGAGCAAACAACAGAACGTTTATTTGCTCCGATTCAATTTCAAATCGCTGTTTATTTTCAATACATTCCGCCAAAACAGGAAGGTTCGCGCATACAATAAAAATAACGTCTAAAAATACACATTCCAATCACTGCGAAGGCGTATCGAAAAATATTCGCGCAAATTCTTGCTGCTGCTGCTTAAATATTTGTTAGAAAAAGTAAGCCGAGCGCTACTTTATCGTTATTTTATCGCAAACAGATAAACACGAATGCTGCATCCCAAATAATTCAAGATAAATTAAAAAAAAAATCAAAACGAACGATCAAATATCTTTTATCGAATATAAGGTAGACGTGTTAACGTTAAATTTACGGGTTTCGAACTTCATGAGTAAAATTTGCAAAAACAATTCCTATTATTCCTAACAATTTTTGCTAACTTTTATCGATGGAGCGATACAAATATACCCAAAGCTATTTCCCTCCTCTGCAATTTCTACAGTTTCAACTTCTGTTTGATGTATACCTTATGTAAGAGGAAGCAGATAATCAGGGGTGACGATGGCCGGAGTGGTCATTGGGGCCCCCATAAATCAGAGGTTCTCAATAAGGGTTGGGATCGAGTACGCGCGAGACTCGGTCACGGCCGCTAACACTTTCCGTTTGTTTTTCGGGAAAGTGCAAAGCGGGAATGCGCCCATAAAAGCATGAGAAAAAGGGCATAGTTAGTGAGTAAGACAGCAGACGTATTTTAGGAACGAAAGGCATTTTTATAAAAAAATAATGTAACCCTCTCACACTTATTCTTTAGTATGTGTATATTGGAAATAGATATACAAGAAATGTCTGTAAATCTATTGTGAATATTCGAAGCTTCTAACATCTCTTCGAATAGTATTACCGAAATTAAGCGAACGCGATTAAACACAGTTTTTCCAGTTACTATTAAACTATTTTAAATACATATGTAGTGATTGAGAGAGAGAGAGAGAGAGAGAGAGAGAGAGAGAGAGAGAGGGAGAGAGATTTCAAAAGGACGAATGGGTAATCAGATTGTTTGTAATGGAGCGAATGATAGGCTGAGTGAGGAAAGAATGAGAGGGAATGAGTGAGAGAGCGAGAGAGAGCGCGTGAACCGGTGTAATAAAAGGCGAGATATGAGTCAGTAGAGTAAAAGACGCGAATGGAGAACGAAGGCATTGTAAGCGGACAAGTGTGATATAATTAATAAAATTATTAAATGTCAAAAACTACAACACATACATTAATATTTTAAGCACATCACTTTATTTTACTCACACCTGAGTCCTACCATACACTCTACTAAATAAATCGAATAAAAGTAGGAATTTCCTATAATATCAACGGCGGAGATAGACGAAGCGTGAAATCTCTACACATAGCCAGTCGCCGCGAATCGATTTCAAATATTCAACACACCTGGCCGATTTACGGTTTACGGTTTTTGCACGGCGATCGAAGCGCGAGCCGGAACGAAACACACCGGGGAGAGGAAAATAATTTGTCGTCGGTCTTGTTGTCAGTCTCAGGTAGTTCCGTGACATCTTGTCAGCCGATGGAAACAGGCCGGAAAGGCCGCGCTGCTCGGAACCGCCGGACACCGGAAGTTTGCCTTCGGGCGAAACTCGATACGCGCTCGAGCCTTTGTCTTCCTGCGAATTTAATTCTTTGCGCTCGAGAACAGCCACTTTAGCGGATTTAATCTCTTTTTTTTTTCTTTCTTTTGGCGGTAATTTCAGAAAGGATTCAGGTGTTTGAAATTTTCGCCTGTGGAAAATGTTTCGAAATTTTCTTCTACTGGTTAGATTACTAGAAATATACACAATTTCTAATTTATATATGATACACATAATTTCTAAGAATTTGCCTTGGAAAAGTTTAGGATTACTATAGTAACAGACAAAAGTTTAAGATGACAGGATAATGTAAAACATAATTTTATGGTTCGCAAACATTGTTTATCTATTCATTTTTATTGTCATCATGGTAGGATATTGTTTATTGATTAGCACAGAATGCAAATTTTGTTTATCATGCTATTCCTTATAAATCAGTTGAATTTCTTTGGTCTTAAACTTACGTCAGCTACTGTACGTTTCCATCCCCTTTAACGAGACCATAAATTATCATCTCCTTACTGACAATTAAAATGTTATCACGGAATTCTACTCTCCCTCTTTCTCTCTTTCTCTCTCTCTCTCTCTCTCTTTCACCCTGTAATTTGCGTTTTGCCCGACGTCAAAGGGTTAAGACAAGACCGAACGTCTCCCAGCGGTTACCTCGGTAATATCACGACTAACCTAAATGTTTTTTCCGCCTCGCAAAAAGCCTCACGAGCCAGTGAATTAACAACCGTGCACCGCGCAGGGCTCGGCGCAAGAAACAATCTGAAGTCATAAACGTGTGTTGGCGTTTGTCCTGGTAAAAAGCGACGCCAGCGTTCCCGGGCAGAGGTAATGGATACGGGGCCGGAGAAGGAACGGCGCAAAATCGAGGATCGGGGGGCAGGTCTGGCAATAGATAGTTCGGCTTTTTATCAACGCGGTCCCCGGAATATATTGCTGGAAGATGGAGAGAATCGTTATCGTCCACTATCGTTCCCTTCCACGACGCTATCGATCAAGCGGGAGAGAAATAACTATCGTGGGGCTTGCTTGGCTTAATTCACCGCCATCGATACTCTGGAATAAAGTGAAACTAACCACGACTGACTCGAGTTAATCCTTTTTTCCTGAAATTCAAACGTATGCATCCATCAACTGGATATTCTTGCTCTATTTAATAAGGGTGTATGAATATTAGCGACTGTCGAAAATACTTAGACCGTAACTTCGGTTATTGAACGATTTATGACTGGGTATCTGGTGTATGCATCGTGAAAAGTTAATATTCCTTGGTGGATGGAAATTTAAAAATGAGATACGGTTCGAAAAAATTTTCCTGTTTCCATGTTTCTTAATTCTCAGAGTTTCTATGATTCACAGCTCTGAAACAATTATGATTAACTTGATTTGCTTGAGTTTGAAAAGAATATCTTTTAGGCTATTTCTAAGGGTGTCCAAGAAGCGTATCAGCAACAAGATGGATGTTGTTCTATCCGGTACATTCATAAATTACGTTAAATGTAAGAGAAATGGAAAATATTAATTCGAGGAGGATAGATAAAGGCTTCTTCCGAAGACGAAGATAATTAATTGTTTCCTTAATTGGTTCCGAGCAGTATATTTGAGCGGCAAACGTCCGGAGATGCTATTAATCAAACGGCTGATAACTTTTCTTAGCTGTTAATCTTTTCGAATTATGATTGAACGATACTTCGCGCAACAGACCTTGCGAACAATTATTACTGATAGGTGGAACACTGCGAATGGGGCTTTAGGTATTAATTTGTAGCGAAAGAGGGGAAAAACAAAAGAAAGCACGGACGTTGCAAAGCGACGATTCGTGTCACGTAGATCGTTCGAGAGCATGATAGTGTGTAAACCGTAAAATAACAAATATAACAGAATCTAAGAGTAATATGTAGATAAGTTAATAGGTGTAGGAATGCGATCGAGCGGATGCAAGTTTAGGAAAATGTGAAGAGTGGTTGAGTTGAGCGATAGTCGTGTGAACGTAGAATGTTTGGACTAGAGTTTCTAAGCCGCAAAAGATGAACACTTAAGAAAACTTCGCGATTAAGGAATTTTGGGTGAACGTGAATGCATCGAGTGAGAAAGGTTAACAATTAGAAAGAAAGGAAACAAGTGTCAAAAAGAGTATGATTCTGAAGTAAGAACATTGTAGTTGCTAAAGTCATTCAAGTTGTTATCATTAAACTATTTCAAATATACATTTATTAATATTCTAATCATTTACCTTTATTTTATTCACACCTGAGCTCTACACCTATCTCACTCTATTAAATGAATAAAAATAGAATTTCCTATATAGGCAATAAATTTGGTTTAATTCAACAATTACAAATAATCAATTGAACGTAATATTACTTTATTATTGTTCGTCGAGTATATTGTATAAAATTAAACGACTAATTAACCGCAACAGGAAATGATATTCGTTCGCGTAAGAAAATCAGGCGATCTCGAAACACTTCGCGCGATATCCAATAATTGCGATAATTAGCGTATCGATGTCGATGCCCTTAGCACGGTGGACATTTCCGTTTGAAAATTTTGTTAATTCCGAAAACACGGTCGAAAGTCGGCCCTCCTGACAAAGACTCGTATCTTCATTTAATCCGCGTTCCGTCGCTAATTAAATTAATTAACATAGCGGGACAATACGGCCATCGTTGAATGGTCTTTTGTTCTCCGGCCAGCTTTGATCAAGAATCTCCTTTTGTGCAGTCGAATCAGCAATTGTATCTGACGTTTGATATTCAATTTCGCGTTCTCATTTTTATTCGGGACTCCACGGGAAGAAGCCTCACGACGGTGATTCATTTTTATCCTTTTTATTCCATTTTCGACGTTTCATTTCCGCGAACAATCCCATTTTTCAGCGGCCTCGACGCGTCAGGTATAGTTAAACAAGATTATTCGGTGCTCTCGTTCTTTCACCGCTTCGAGCGAGGATAATCGCGAACGTATGCACGCCGCGGATATTATTGATGGATCATTTTTATATTAAATTTGCTTCACGTTAGAACTACCGACAATTAAAGTGTGCTTATTTTCATGGAACAGACGAGATTGAAAATTACATGAAAAAATATTGAACGCATAGAAAACAAATCTTTATTTATACTTTCTGCAGAAAATCATAATAAATGTTGGAAACTGTAACACAGTGAATTTATAAGCTTGCTATGAGTAATCACCAATAGCTATGGAAATTCTAATGGCAATGCAGAAATTAAGATCGTATGTGGTCGATACTAATAAATACAATTATCATCATTCTCATCATTATTTATATTAACAGAAGTAAATGAATACGCATGTTTGATTAAGATATTTAACGATTGCATTCAATTCTGCTTCAGTTTGACGTTCGCAGCATCGACGAAATCAAATCAGTCAGCGGAATACTTCGGGACTAACCCGAACTCCGCTCTAAGATACTCAACCAGAAGCACCTAGCTCAAAGTGAAGAGAAAACAATAACAGAACTACAACCCGAAAGCTCTCTATATCTGTACAATAAAAAATCCTCAAGCCTAACTTCCGCCGCAAACACCCCATTCGCTCTCTCTAACAGCACACCCGCGCTTCCCAAGCCATCGCACAAGCCGAAACCAAAACCGCCCGACAAACCACTCCACCGTTCTCATCAAAGCGTTTCGAACTAACGTTCGTCTATTTCCGCGAAACCATTCTTGCGAAGCTGTGCGTCTGCAACGACACACAAGGATCTCTCTCCTCCGCTCGTTCCCCCTCGAAACGCTATATAGCGTTCTCGGTTCGCGTTTCGAGGCGAACGAACCAACCACCACCCGAGAGGAAGAAAGCAAAGAGAGGCGAAAAAAAAGGAAAGGAAACATCGGCAAGGGAAAAGAGAAGAAACAGGCACGAAAATCGAGAGACGTAGGGGTAAATCGAACGAGAAGGTTGGAGAAGGGGGGGGTAGGGGGAAGAAATAGAGCGTCGGCGTCGGTGGCGTCGCGATACAGGCGGCCAATAACGCTCGTGGACCATCCCCGCCGTTAAAATCGCTTAAACCATCCCCCTCCGCCGGCTAGATTTATCGCGAAAGGGCTTAAAAAAGGAAAACGCGCCAGGGGAAAGGGATGGGGGGAGGGTGAACGAAGGACGACGATATATATCGGGTGGAATACTCCTCGCGGGGGGTGGCTTTGTGAGAGAGCACAGAAGGAACGCCAGACGCGGAGAACGCGCGCTTTGGGGCGCGCAAGGGGCGAGAAAGAAGAGTGGCCGAAGAAAAGGAGGAGGGAGGAGGGGGTGGCGGTATTTCGCGCAACTGGGGGGAGGCAAGGGGAGCAACAGCGACCACCCCAATTTATAATATTTATCGCCGCTAGCCGATAATGGAATTTCGCCGAGCGCGTTTACGCGCGCGCGTATATACGGCCCTGGCCGGCCGCCCCTCTTAAATTCTGAATCGGGACGTATGGCCGGCTCCCACCCTCTCCGATAATATTCCTGGTAAACGCGTACTACCGGTTGGTTGTATTTGTCTTGATTTTCTTTCTATCCTCTTCTCTTTCAGTCTCGTTTCATTTCGTTTTATTGTCCTCTTTTTGAGCGAGGTTGAGGTTTGACGGAAAATTGAGGCGAGAAATGCAGGCTTAATGAATTTACTGCGTTTTCAGCAGGAATGTTCAGTTTCGAAGGACGAGTTTTCAATTCGTTGCACGCGGGTCGAGTGTGTTCTATAAAGCGGAATTTAAGGAGAAATACGCGTGGGAAGATCGAATCGCGGTACCGATTACTTAGGGGTTGCTGGAGAAATACAATTCTTTGAAGCGTTCCCCAATTTTGGGGCTAATATTTATGTGAACTATATAGGTGACAGAATTCTGATCGCTCTGTAACATCAACGTCACGAAATTTTTCATGACTAAAGAATTATAAAAGGTTCTTCCAAAGAACACGCTTAATTTGTACTTAATGATTGCTATCTTCCTGCAAATAAAGAGCGTATGAATATTTTAAAAAGCTAGAATCTCTGTAAAATTTGTCGCGTTCGATTCATTAGTCGAAACCGCCCAAAATACTCGCCTATCGATTCGTCCGTGCGCTCGCCGAAGCGAAATCGGCGTCTGGACTGTAAATTCCGCGGAGAGAGAGGCTTATCGATTCGCGCGAACGAAACGGAAAGCGGGCCGAGGGAATGGCGCGTAACGAGCGGCTCGTAAATACGTTTCGTTGCGTATCATCTATCCTGTTTGTCCGGCCACAGGCCATGTTTATGCTCGCGCGGATAATGCGTTCTGTTGTAAATTCTGGCTCACGATGTGACGCGATCCACGTGTCTATTTGCGACGCGGAAGCAATTCCCTCCATTTAACTCTCTGTCTCCCTCACTTATTCTCCTTTCCATCTATTCGTCCTATTTTTCTAATTCCCTCAGATTCTCTCTTTCTCTCTCATTCGTTTTTCTGAATATTTTCATGTCCCCCTCAATTCTTCTCTTCTCCGTCTACTCACCCTTTTTTTCTAATTCCCTCAGATTCTCTCTTTCTCTTATTTGTTTCCCTGAATATTTTCATGTCCCCCTCAATTTTTCTCTTCTCCGTCTACTCACCCTTTCATTCTAACTCTCTCAGATTCCCTCTTTCTCTCATTTGTTTCTCTGAATATTTTCATGCCCTCATCAATTCTTCTCTTTTCCGTCTACTCACCCTTTTATTCTAACTCCCTTAGATTCTCCCTTTTTCTCTCATTTGTTTCCCTGAATATTTTCATGTCCCTCTCAATTTTTCTCTTTTCCGTCTACTCACCCTTTTTTCTAACTCTCTCAGATTGTCTCTTTCTTCCTCATTCGTTTCCCTGGATATTTTCCTGTGATTTCCTATCGATCTGTCTACCCACCCATCCCATTTCCAAACTCTTTCTCTCTCTCTACCTCTATTTACTTTTCTCTCTAATTCTGTCCCCGATCCTCTCTATTTCTCTAACAATTCTACTCTACCCTGACTCCCCACCCTCTGTCTCTTTCCCCGTGGAAAACGGTGCGAGTATCACGCGCGACTCTACGCCGCAAACTGGACAGGGTACCGGTGACTGTGACCGGCTCGCTAATTAACCCTTTTCAATTTTCTCTCAAATATTGACGCGTGTGCACGCGAGATCCGACCGAACGAGCGTACCCCCCGCAAAATTGCGAGATTTCCGCGCGGCCGCTTCCGAATCGAATCGCCGATCCCCTTTTTATTCATTAACGGGAACCGCTGGCAAAGGGGCCTCCCGCTGGGACTGTTTGTTCCGGGGACACGCTCACGCGAATCTGGGACACCGGACCTTCGCGGTTTTCACCAGCTTTTGTTGCTTCCCCGGAGCTCGCTTCTTAATTGTGTATTTAGCGATCCCGCTGGGAGAACCGCGGCTTGTATTCGGAGGATCGAGCAATGCGCTGCTTGGTTGATTTTACCGGGTTCGTGCGTATGCTTTATTAATGCGTACAATTTAAAAGCGGGACGACAAAGTTTAACCTGTTCGCGCAAAATCACGAGCTACGCTCGTGATGCATTATCGAGGCTAAATTGCATAGCAACGAGTCGGATTTGTGTATGCGTCGCGATGCTTTGCGTGCAAGTTAGCAAAATGTGTCATTCGCGCTGTGTGTTCCATAGTGCTTTAATTCATATCACACTCAAATAAATTATAAGGGAAAAACTGTAATATTAAAAAAATTCACTACGATTTATTGATATACATAGTTCTGTTCGTTTGCTAAAGAAATCTTTTGCGTTTATGTGCAATATGAATTAATAGTTGATTAATAAATATTGATATATTATATTTCTTAAATTTCTCATTTTTTCCGTTATATTATATCTGTCTATCTATACATACTCTTCTAATCTGGTTTCAAGTGTATTTCGAATACTTCGTCACTACACGCTCACAAAATTACTCAACACATCTTGTCCATAATACAATGCCGCGCGAATGAGTTGAGATACTGAAACGCGTTTAATGAATCTAATAATGTTCGAAATAAGCATTATTGCTTAATGCTTTCTTTAAGAGAAAAACGAAAAATGTTAGTTCTTTGGATCATCCGTAAGAATATGCTTTTTCTGAAATTGTACATTTTCGCTTCTACTCCCAACACTTCAATCCTGTGTCTTTAACAAGAAAAATAAAATCACCTCAATTTCGCCACTGCAATTGCACACGTTTACAGTCTACGTATTTATACTTATATTTCGCAACAAAACAAAAAGTTTCACAATTGCAGCCAGACAGACTGCAAAACCACGGATCACCGATTTCGGCTTCGACATCGAGCACCCCCAATTATCAATTTTCTTCGGTAAATTAACGAGGCTGTCTGGCTGAAATCACGCCGAAGACAGCTATTAACCGTTGAATGCCGCTCGGTATTCGCCTCGTCGGCGAGGATTGTTCGAGATTCTTGCAAGGTCGCGCGTACACGAGCTTGGTGGGCGAGGCGCGCGGAGGGGCCGGGAGCTAGTCAAGGCGAATTTCTCGATAACCCAAGTTATTAACTCATAAAGGCCGAGTTAAGGCCGGGTTAGGGGATGAAGCATCCCCCGCTATTATCGCGAATTTACATACCCGGGAGCAAGGGTGACGGAGATGAAGACAGTTGCCCACCCTCCCCTGTTCGCACCCCCGCGCCGCTGTTCCACCCCCCCCCCTCAATCCCACCCTTCGCATCGCCCGTCCCACGACAATAAAAGCTCACGCCCTGAAGTATAATGGTTTAATGTAGACGTCGACGGTAAACGCGAGAATCTGGATGGCTGATCAATGACGTCGGCGAACATCGATTATTTTGCTGCTTCTTGGACGGGAATTGACGACGTCTTTCGGGAATTTAAGAAAGGTGGGATGCCGAATTGTGGAGCAAATTATTATTATATTTAACGTGTGGAAATTTTGTCTTGCGTAGAGCGAGTATTGTGTTTATTCGAAAAATCCGAGCTAGTAACTTGGATTTGTAGAAATAAAATTGTAAGCGAAAATTAGAATCTCGGATTTGAAATTTATAAGTCGATTCTAATGTGAGAAGTAAATTAATCAATTTTTATTTTCAACCAAATTATTATCATCGATTATTTTCAGCGACCCTAAATAACTAGGATAGTATTCTCATAACAATTATATTAGATACATAGTTTCGCGATGTATATAAAATAAATTCGCGATGATCACGGGGACTTGAAATTTCCTTGAAGATGCAGGAGAGCGATTCACTTTCGAAACAATTACGCCGCGAAAGGGGAGCAACTTTTAACAACACTTTTCTCTTTATGGTCGTTACAGTGTCCAAAGTAACGCGGCTACGCTCGCGTAAACAAGTACGCTTTACGGCTTAGGTTTAAGACGCAAGTTTTTAATGGCCGTCAACGGACCCCCAACTGGATTGCATTAACGCTTTCAGGTGTGCATTGCCACGGGTTAATGGACCTTGCAGAATATCCCAGAGGCTCGAACATTCTGTACTTCTTACGTCATTAATCCTTAAAGTTCGAGGAAGAAATTTTTGATCGATTACACGGGGAACAACAGTTTCTAAAACAATTTCACCAATTTCTGTTTGTTCCTTTTCGAGACCGTTTTTCTAGCCCTTAACTTCTCATGGCAATCGGATCCCGTGTCCAGGTTTATTTTTACAGTAATTTTTATAGGAAAATTACTCGTCACAAATTACTCTTAATTTGACCAAATACTGGTATATTTATAATTTTATTCACTTTTTTATCTTTTCTTTTTTTTTTTTAATTTACAACCTCTCCTATAAATGTAATGTATATCTAAATTTTACAAAATGTACCAAACTGTACACCAGCATACTCATTAATAAAAACAAAAGAAGGCAAAAGTTTATCTGATTCGTCGATCGCTCGCCTAATTTCCCGTGGAAAAGCGTAATGGAAAAACGGACGCGATAAGAGGAGAAGAAAGACGGAGGAAAAAAGAATGGCCGGGACAATAAGAAGAATATCGCATGGCACAATCGGAATAAGGACAAAGAACGAACGAGATAAGGGAGGTGGGATAGGGGGGAGTGGCGAGGGAAGGGACACTGCGATAAAGGGAGGGTGAGTCCGTCGAGATGTGAAATGGGTTTAATTAATCTCCGCCTAATTGTGTCAGAGACCTGAGATTTCCAGGGACGTATTAATTTATGCCGCCAAATTATGCAGCCCCAGCAGGTGAACGCTTCTGCCATTTCTCGTCCGTTCAGGACTTCACCGGATTCGCGCTGTAATTGCACGAAATGTTCGAATAACTCAAACTCCACCGTTCCACCTTTTTGTCGTCGCGTGTTCCAGTTTCTCTTTACGGTTCGAACGTATCTAAGCGACTTATTTAATAGGTCGTCGGGTGGTTTGAAATAATGTTGGAATCGGTTGAAAAAGAATTATAAGAGTACAAGAGTTTCATCGTAACTGTGAAAGTTTCACTATTGTGCTATTCCATAATAGACACCTATAATTATTACGATGACATCCCCTTTGATGCGATAAGAAAATTTCGAACAATAAGCTTAAACCACTTTCCTAATTACGGAATACACTCATAGTATCTCTCGAAGACGATATCCTACTCTATATCGAATCGAGCTTCGCAAAGTTCTAACCTATAATGCTTCTTAAACCGATCAGCGATCAATAATTCCCTTTGCAGCATCAACCACGTCTGATACCCACTCCTCGCTATACACTTCATACCCGATTCAAAAGGAACCTCTACCTATCCGATCACGAAACTAATACGATCGAGCAGCTCGTTATAGTCATTTAATAAAACCTTCTTCGGGAAGGTTCTTTTCCCGATCTCCTATCGTGATATCAGGAAAGATGCCGGGATAATGGAACCAATTTAATGATACACTTACCGTCGTCACGTGAATGCCTTCAATAATTCATCGTTATGGACACAGCATCGACGTACAATACTGCAGATGTGCATCTCGAAATGATTCCCAATTCATTATTCCGCCGCCTCGTCGTGTTACGCCCGAAAGCGAGCACCGACAAAATGGCGAAAGCGTGCGGCGTCGATCGTTGCCTCGGCGCGTGTGAGTAAACTCGCGCTCTTATCGTGGACGAGTGTGCAGCCAAGAGATAGCAGCGGGCACGTCAAAGAGAATAGGCGATCGATACTCGATGGCCCCTTTGTCGAGGGATTAGCTCGCGGCTTCTACGCGCGCACGAATGCAGGCGGGGGGGCAGGAAGGGGGAAGCAGGGCGGGCTTCCACCAGCAGGGAGAACAGAGAAATCCTTGCATCGAGCGTAAGTAAGCTGCTGCGGATGTTCGGCCAGGAGGAACCGCATTACACGGCTGATCCGGGCAAAAATTGTTTCCCTTCAAACAGTATCGAGGGGGAAGCGTACGAGATCCAGCGAATTGTTTGTTGCTGTCGTCCACGAGAGATAAGGAAATGGTAGTGTCTCTTTCCTCGGGCCATTCACTTTAATGGTAACTCCAGGACTTTAAATTTGGTAGACAGTACTCTGCAGTGAATACGTATCCAACGTCCTTGCGTTCTAAAGTTGAGATGTACTTGTTAACACACGCGTTAATGCACGATTAACCATAGGTTTACAGGACTCGTCAGTTTGATGGATTTCAAGTTTCATGAGTAAGATTTGCAAAGAAAATTACTGTTATTCTTAGCAATTTTTGTTGACTTGTTGATACAAATATACTCTAGTCTTTTTATTTATTTATTTAGTTTTAACGGGATGAATCCTTGGTTACAGTAGAAGGAAGACTCTATTTCCTTCTCAATTCTTCAATTTAAAATTCTGTATGATGTGTATCTATTTTTTAATATATGTGTATTACAAATTGATACGTGTATTAATTTCTTCACTTAATATATGTGTATTACAAATACAAGAGAAGTCCGTAAATCTAGTGTTAAACATTCGCGGATACTTGTGAGAACACACGCGATCACGTTATGATACAGGCACGATGCCGAAATATGTTTGGTAACATATTGACAGATCGATACGGACAACACGACGGACGGCAGAGAACTGAGGTGTCTGTGACACGTTCAAGGTTATGAACGCAACGGATTATTATGGACTTATTAGTTCATAGTGTTTAATAATATTTAATCGCACAGTATAAGTAATTTTAACGTAAAATAAAATTATTCGTAGATTTCTTAATATTTAACGAATCACTTTAATATCTATCAAAAATAATTTAGTTCTATTTACTACCTAATTAATTGTGAATCGAAGTAAATATCTTTCGTTCTGTTTCTTTACGGTGTATAAGTAAACATTGTATCAATTGATGTGTACGAGCTGGCCGTCAATATATTAAATTTATCACGCTACGAGTTTATGTAAAAATGCAAGAACTCAATTTTTTAATAGAGTTAAGCACAGAATAGTCCGTTCCCCTTTTTCTTTTCCATCGAGATTGCTGTCGCTCCATTTTTTGACACTTTTATTATTTACCGCCCGGCCCTTTTGTCCGAGAAAATTGTTTTCACATTTTTACGCCATTTCCGGCGAAGAAAGCACGCCGTCGAAATGAATTCTTGCACTTTTAACGCGTAAACGGCACGACAAGTATCCAGAAAGGAACGAAGTTAAGCCAGCAATGCGCCCGCTCCGTTATTTCATGATGAAGGCACTTGCAGTTAAATGGAACGAAGAAATGGTATCTCGAGTTGTTCCTTCATTTCGTTCTGGCCCGTTCACCTTCCACAACGTTACACTGCGAACTGCAAGTTCCCGTTTCTGTCGCTCTCTTGTCTTCGTAAAGAACGCGTTTTTAATTAACCTTTAATGAAAATCCATCACCGTGCACTTTACGCGCACGTGCATATGATTTGTGAGACAGTGAAAAGTAAAATTGGAAACATGTAATTTCGCCGATAAAAAAGCGCAATCGTTGTATTCAACTGCATAGTTCGTGAAATCCAACGTGTCAGAGTTTAATAAGATCCGTGAATTCCACGAGCAACGGAATATATTTAATACCAGATTTACAGACATTTCTTGTATATCAATCTCTAATATTCATATATTAAGGAATAGGTATACACCAAAAAGAATTTGAAATTGCACAACTGAGAGGGAAATAGATTTGGGTATATTTGTATCGCTCCATCGATAAAATTCAACAAATATGGCTGGGTATAATACTAATTATTTTTGCAAGTTTAACTCATGAAGTCCAAAACCCATCAAATTGACTAGCGTTAATTTTTTCCTTTTTACGGTTACTTCAATCATTTTCTAAACTGTAATTCTAATCGTTTTCGAGAAGTTTCAACGCTTTAGAGAATAAAAATTGATACACCTCAAATTTTTTCGTCAGAGTACATCTTGCGTTAATTTACCAAAAAATAAATAAATAAATAAATAAAAAAATAAGAGATATAAAAAGCGAGGGATTAAGCAGAGAATATTAAGAAGTAAAGAATAATATGCCAAAAATTGTCGAGGGAGATTCGATATCCAAAGTGTCTCCCATTTAATCGAGTTCCCTGCGTCCCTCGCCCGCCATTTTCGAAGTCGCCATTATTCTCATTCCTTCGGGCGCGCGTCCGTCCTCGGCCCGAAAGGATATAACTCGAAGATGAAAGCGGACGGCGGCAGGATTGAAAAGAAACGGGAATCCCTCGACATAATTCTCAGAAATGGAAAGGACCAACGCCCTTATTGACCACGAGCCGGGGACGGGGGTTAGGTTGACACATGGACGCACACGTTACCTTCGACGGCCCACCCTTTTTATCCCGGCTTTCATTTTATAGATGGATTGCCGAGGTTTACGCTCGCGCCAGGGCAGCCTCTCCGCGTTTTCTATCCACTTCGAGAATCAATCCGTTTCCATCGACCCGGAATATTTCCGTTTTCTGCAACGCCTTGTATATAGCGCCGCGATATTTGATTATCTTTCCGTTGAAAAATGAAACCCTTCTTGAAAGCTACGCGCGCGATTCGCACAGTCGCAATTTAATTAAGCTCTTACGACGACCACTTGCGTTTTTCAAACGTCGAATCGATATCATAAAATTGGTTAAACAGTTTTTTTCAGGGGGTGGGAGGTAAACGAGGAAACACTTTAAACGTTTCGTTACTGAGAGAATGAGAAAATTCGTTATACTTTTTGAAAGAAATTTTGTTCGTCTAAATTTTATCAACTTGGTTCATCAAAAGGCCTTCAGTTGAACGGAATCTACACTGTGATGCATAACTATAGCACCGTCTAAATTTTTAGTTGTTTCGAGATTTAGATTGAAAGTGTAGAAAAAATAGTCGTAAAAATTGAAAAAGTATAAGAAATAATGAACTTTAAGTTAATTTTTATTTAAATTGTTCCGTTTTACGTAACGATATAATTAAAAGGGTGTTTTTTCACTGTTGCATAACTTTAGCACCACATCAAGTAAAGTTAGTCACAATTGACTTAGTAATTCGTAGGACCACGTTTTTTGTAGTAATTAACTCAAAAATCCTATTTGGCAATCCTATTTGTATGAGACGATTTCAAAGTGTGTCCGACCAAGATCATCCGTATCTACTGTGGGAACATCTATTCATCTCTATCTCCTTAACTATTAAAATTATAAATTCACCGATAAAATACCGATCATTTTATAACAACAATATTACGAAAAATGTATATTTTCCTAAGTGCCACACGTATTGTGCTTTGATAATTGCAAGTAAAATCTGAGTTCAGATTCTTTTCTGCGCCTTTTTAAAGCTCGAACAAGGCGAGCAAAGAATAGCGTTTCACGGTCCACCCACGTCTATTTCAAACAAATCAACGAGTCCTCATCGGTCGTAAAGATCGTCCGTTCGTTATTAACTCTGCAAACGCCGGGTATCACGGAAGACCAATATTTTACGCCGGGAATACTCTCTAGAACATCGATCGTATCCGTTTGGAGTTTACCTTCCGCGTTCGATCCTTCATCGTCGATGTGTATTTACACCGTCCCTCCGTTCGGAATTATTGTATAACGTTTCGTTCGTAATGATCGTCAAGTCTCTCCTCGACTGCCGTGAAGATGAACTCGATTAACTTCCGTTTGCTCGGCTTGTGAAATGATCAATCGGGTAGAATAAAAGATCAGTGTTTGGAGAACGTGCTGATAAATTCAGCAGTCTCAATTTTCCATCACAGCACTATCAATTTTTTAACAACGATATTACGAAGGCTTTTCATGGTCTTCTACGATCGCAAGATTTACTTCTTTTTTGAAGCACGAAAAATCATTACGTTTCGCACCAATATTACGAATTATCAAGCGTTATCAATAAGTAACACATCAATTATAAACATCAACTGATAAAATTATACATTACGACTTCATTCTCGCAGTTTTTCACAGCCAAAATTACCACTAGAAAATTTTATTCATTCTGTTTAATTTTGTTTCGCGCAAAATCCTATTACTAACTTGATCACATAAAATAAGCAATAATTGAAGAAACGAGTCCTGAAGTAACACGAGACTACTGAAAGTTGGCATAATTTTTTCAGTTTACTTATTCCATAAAATTTCACTTAACGCGAAAATCTCGCTCCGAGGGTATTAACGAACAGCAAGCATTCAAGCAGAATCACGAAAACGAATAAGAGATTAAACAGACTAAACGATTTTTCTCTGCACGTTGCCTGATGGACTCAGGCTTTTCTGTAATTGATAGCCCCGATTCCTCTTTCACATTACGGATACACACCGTTCCACGAGCAATAGTTTCCCTCGTCGAACGTCTAAGGCATTAGCGGCAAAAGTGATTTGTTCTAACCGCGACGTCTCCCATCAGTCAAAGCGACCGGTTCCCCTGAGTTACGAATGGATTTAACGATCGTCTCGAGACTTTGTCATTCCCTGGAATCTCTGACAGTGGCTGCCCCCCTCCCCCGTGCCCCGCAAAGCCTCCACGCTTCTCGGGAACCGCTTTGAGGGAACTCGTTAATCCAGCTCTTGAAACTGCGAGGGTTCTCGAACTTCTCCGGTCGAAAATGATCGATCGGCTTCCCGGAGGATCGCGGATGCGTGAGAGGAACAGAGGGATGGTTTCCGTAGACGTAACAGGGAATTTTGTGCCTAATTTTGTTTCGTTCGACGAACGATGCTGGTTGGAATGGTTCTGAGCTACGTTTACTTTGGAATACGATTGTCAATAGCACAGCTGTATTAACGCTTCACCGACCGGGAGCCTATTAGCATTTAGCTAACTACATAATGCCACGCTTAACCGAACATCGAGTATTAAAAATTAATTAAAAATTGTACTTTGGAGAAGCAGAAACTGGATTTGACGAACTGTGAACAAAACTAGTTTCAGACTAACTAGTAACAAAAGTAAATAGAATCAATCGCAGCGCTTTTGTTGCGGAAAAAATGGAAATACTTTCCATTCGGTTGGCTAAGTGTTAACGTCATGCATATTAAGCAGTACTTTGTACAAAAGAGGTAAAGTAAAGGGTGTCGAAAGAAATGGGGAAATTAAGGGTAAACGTGTGTCGAAGCTCATAGATAATGTAGAAAAAGGTACTTAACATTATTATTATTAATTTGATTAATGGCAAAAATATACAGTACCCAATAATTTCTAACCCAACTCTGTCACGCAACTTTATGTTTAACTCTACAACTTCACAACACGGTTTGCTATTCAACACTGATCTTTCCCTCCTTCGAGAAAACCCTTACCGACCCATATTTTCACTTTTCTGGTCCTTAAAACTACGATACCACACTAATTTTCCGCACAGCTAATTTATTACTCTTAATCTACCTAGGTGCGTATCTTAATCTAAAGAACAGCAGACGTTAACGAATTCCGTATCGCGATCGAATCACATCGAAAGATCAGCTCCTGTTTCGATTCGCCTGCTGCTTAAAACTGTCTTCACCGGAAACAGAATTTATAGCACCGCCTATATACACTTCTCCATGGAGCTACTCCACTTTATTACCACGTTCCACTTCGGCAACGCCTTTACGCCGCGTTCACTTTTGAACTTTCGAACCCTATCGCAGTGCCCCTCCTTAACATCTCCAACGCGCCTAACGTCCAATTTATCATCCTCCGGCCCCGATAAAGGCCGCCTAATGAATACATCCGCTCCACGGAACAATCCATCGTCGCCTATCGCCACTTGTTGCTACACGACACGTCTCGAATGCCTGGCTCGCCCGCGAGGAACCGCGATCGCGTTTTCACCTGTCCGTCCAGCCGATTCCATCGGGCGCGCCTCTTCTCGAGGTTCCGGTTGGCTTTTCGTCGGATTCTTCGTGACTGCCTGGCTGGCCCCGCGCCAAATGCCCCGTTGTACCCTCGATAATTATACGTATTGTTATCTTGGCCAGAAATCGTCGGTTATTTTCGGATAATTAGGCCCAGCTGGCGACGCGGCGTGGATGATATGTAGAGACGAGCTACGGGTTGCGTCATGGTTCCAAGAACGTTATTATGGGGGCTTTTGTGTGCAGGAACTCGATCGTTTTGTTTTAAGACAATGATGTAAAAGCGAGCAGCCGGGTTAGATCGTGGGTGATAGTTCGCCTCGGTTTGCCAAATCATTTTTGGCGGAAACAGACCGGAAATAAATCTCCGTTTTCGTCGGAGACGCGAAGTGCTCACCGAAGTGGTTTAATAGTAATTGAGCAATGCGTCACTCGATTACGAGTAACGTGCAAAATTTGCGTACATGGAAGACAGGTATATTCGGTTAGGTAAAAAGGGTTTCGAAATATAATCGTAGGTATTGTTAAGGGAAACGACAAAGTTTCTGTTTTGCAGCACACTAAATATTGTTAAGAATTCATTTCTGAGCACCGTCAGAATTATACCTTAGGTATGCTTGGTATTTGAAGTGGGTGGCTGGAATAGCAACGCTAAAATTTTTGGTGACAATAAAATCTGTCAGGAATCTTTTCACGTAACGAATGTCGTGGATTTGCCTCCCGGTGTCTTAATACATACCGTTCAGCTGTTTCTCGCAAGTGTCTTCGCGAAAGTTTGCCATGATTCACGCGGAACGCGCCTCGTGGCCCCTAAATTTACCATAACTTTACATTACAGTTCTACGTGAAACTCATCCTCCTTGAGCATCACCCCCTCAGACGTAATTGCTGTTGGTACAAGTGGTCCCTTAACAATCCTACGTGCCATCACACCGAACAACTTCTCGTTTCGCGTCTCAAAATTCACGTTCTGTTACCACGTATCGCGAATCATGCCTCAAAGAATGAGGTCACTATCATACTCCAGCGATTATTTTCTCCAGACAAAAATTTCTTCAGTGACGTCAGCTGATCCGAACAAATTGCACTGTTTTATATTATACTTGAACGATACGTTTTTTCAAAAGAAAATTTTGAACTTCCTCAAATCTCGCAATCTCTGCAACGAATAAAGCTTCTCCAACATTGTCAGCCGGTTCCAACCTCTAGATCGAACGCGTCGAACATTCGACAACCCGTTTTCGTCCAACGAAAACAGATCTCCGCAGCTCGATCCACGAAATCGACCACCAGCTATCACTTGGATTCGAAGCGGTTCCTCACACGACGTTCACAGTGTCCGCAGTGAAGAGAAAAAGGAGAGGGGCAAAAGGTGGATAACAGGCGGGCTAACCGGCTCGGGGGGGTCGCGCAGGAAAGACCTCGCGAGAGCATCCATCCGGTTGCACGCTCCAGACCAGGTCCCGGCTCTGCACTTGGCGTGAAAGGCTGTTAGCATAGGAATGGTTCAGCCTCGAGTGGAGTGGTCCATTGTCGGGTCAGCCGTTCACAGAAGTGCCATCGGCCTCCGAGTGTCGTATATACCCGGGGAAAGAACACCTAGCACCCCCATCTCTCTCTCATTCTCGCCCTTTTCCATTTCTCTCTCTCTCTCTCTCTCTCTCACACACACACTCTAGTTCTCACTGGTCGTCGTCGTATCGAGAGAAACGGGACAACAATGGACGAGGAGCAACCGACGTGTCCCGGCCGGCTGCTGGGATCCTCCTTGTTACACAACCGGTGTCCCTCCATTGTCCTGGCTGTTTGCGCTTTGCCGCGCCCGTGCGCGACGCCTCGGCCCGCTCCAACCCGCCCACGCTTCTTTCAACGACCACTCGTGAAATGGTTATCCGCTATGGTTTAGAAGTCGCACGGAATATCTCTCCCCGTTAAACGACTCCGGGGTTTCCTCTTCCTCTCTTCTACCCCCCACCCCTATCCAGTGCCACGCTCTGGTCGTCGTGTCGATGCGTTTGAATTGTGGACCCTTCGGAAGGGTGTTTTCTGGAGTTGAGTGGTTTGCGCTTGGGTGGTTGCCATACGGCTGGGATCGTCTACGGTGGACGCGACGTATAGGCGGATTTCCAAGGGTTTCGATTCCTCGGACGGTTTCAGCTTGTCGACGCGACATTGCGGTGGTGAATCAGTGGGGGGTTGAAAGTCGTGTTTTTTGAGGGAAGCGGAACGAGCATTTTGGGAATGTTTCGGGGGTTGATTGTTGAGATCATTGCACATTCTAAATTGTAAAATTATTGCGGTAGTAGGTAGAAGGTGTAATATGTTCTAATTTTTATTGAAACTTCTGTGCGACGTGGTTTAGAGAGTACTAGAAGAAAAATGACATAATTAATTATAACTAAAACGTTTATTAAACGAAACTCCTCAAAACTCAAACTTTCTCGAACAAACCTTCTATACTCTCGTTCGCGACTTTCTCAAAAACTTTCGCGAGACTGCTCGACGCGAGTTTCCCTCAAACTCTATATTTTTCTTCGTATCGGTTCTCTCCGATTCTAACTCTCGACCTTTCTGACTCAATGCACGTTCACCCAAAAATTCCTCGGTTCCCCGTCATCTCAAGAGCTCGTCGTTCTTTCATTTCTTAAAAACTTATCCTTCGCATTTTCTTCAGATCATACCCTTTCAATCATACCCCCATGCGTGAAAATAAAAAGGAGCATCCCTCGCGTTGGTAACGACAAAATTGTTTCCCCAGCGTACACCGGCAGACACGTAGCATTACAGCTGAACGTCCGTCACGGCTCAAGGCTGATTCCGAGTCAACGTCGTCGCGGAAAACCCGTCCGTCCCGTATATCTTTCTCTTCGAGCGAGAATTCTTCGCAGCCGCGTATAATAAACTGTCTCCTCCGGCCGTGCGCTTCTGTTTCCGTCTTTTTCCGCTGCCTCGTAAACACGGCAGATAAAACAATAAAATTATGGAGCGGAGCCAAGCGAGACCGCTCCTCCGCGACGTCCCCCACCCTTTTCTCGCTAACCCCCTTTCGCCCTCCCGTGCTCGAGCTTTATTACCGAGTAATTTCGGGAAATAAGCCAACGCGGAAAATTACGCGTCACCCTGGCAACGAGTGCTGCCTCCCTCTTTTCACGCAACGTCGCGTTTTCGCGTGACTCCGATCGTCGGGATTGGCGACGGAATTCTCGGAATTTTTTCGGCAACTCTAGGTGATGTTGGTCGGTGCTGGAACCGCTGTTTTATCGATGCTTCAGCTGAATGCTCGGATATTTTGGAATCTCGCGTTGTTTATGGCGCACGGCTGACGATATTGCACAATCGTGTCAGTGGGATTTTTCCGCTTTCTGGAATTCTAATGGGCGCGGAGAGGAATTTCATAAGAAGGTTTAATCGCACACGATCTTACACAGTTTAACGTTTCGATTCGTAAATATCGGCTTAGAATTTCTTCGATACCGTTTCGACATCTTAACTTACGAGGAATTATTAAAAAAAAGAAAGTTGACAATTTGACCAAAAAAGAAAATTATTAAAAGATAAAATAATTTTAACTATAATAAATACGAAGTCTACAAATATAATCAGGTTAATCCTACCAAGGTAAAAACCACAGTGCTGAAAAATTACAAAAACATACTATGACAATTCTTCCGGCATATTTGTGCTCATTGAAATCAGTTTCAAAAACTCACAAAAAAATATATATATATATTTTTCCTGTACAATATCATTCTTTTTAATCAATCGAGAGACGTTAGTTAGATATTTACATATAAAATGTAAACCAACATTCGATATCGTTGCTTCCGTATGCCAATCGTGTGGAGTCGCTGTAGAAATTCATAAACGATAAAGATTGATTTTCGGAGACCTACACACACAAAACACGACGAGCGAATGGAAAGGGTAGACCGTATCCTCCTCTTTCCCCGAAGAAAGTCGGGTATCCAGCTATCGACAAGTGCGGCTCGTCTTCGCTGGAACCTGCCTATCGATCACTTTGTCTGCCCTATCGTCGTGTTCTACTACTGCGACACCCGCTACCGTCAGCCCTATCGCGGGCTGGTATCTTCTCCGGTGTGCCAGCCTCGCTGTAACCATCGCAGACGGATACCATCCGGGCTCGTATGTCACTATTACCAACGCCATTTCTCTTTTTGACTCTCCTCGCACCTGGCCTGCCCCTCCTCTTCCCGGCCCTTGTCGGACAGCCAGACAAAACGAGGAATTGTTTTTCCGCCGCACGCTGAACCGATCGACTGGAATCGATCAAAGTATTATCGATAGACGCGATGTAATGTGTAACGAGAGACAGAGAGAGAGAGAGAGAGAATGAGAGAGAATGAGTGAGTGTATGACAGAGAGGAGGGAAGGGAGAGAATGAGAGAAAGAGACAGAGAAGGGAGGGAGGAAAGGTGGGAGGGAGTGAGTGAGGAAGAGTGGGAGAGAAAAAGCGAGAGAGGGACCCAAAGAGATACAGAGACAGAAAGAGACTGAGGAAGGAGGGAGAGGGGAGGGAAAAAAGGAGGGAGGGAAAGAGGGAGAGTGAGTGAGCGGGAGAGAGACAGAGACAGAGAGAGAGAGAAACAAAAAGAGAGAGAATGAGAGAGTGATTATGGGAGAGGGAGAGGGTAACGACGATATGGTCGTTTACGGGAGGAGAAATTGTTTGTAGGTCTGTGCATTTTCTCCGTGCAAGAAAATAAAAAGGACGGGTAGCGAACGATCGTAAAATTGTTTTGCATAAGTAGGCTTGTTAACGTTGAAATTTACTGGAAAAAACAGAAGGGGTATCGCGAGAAATTTTTGAGTAATAAAATAAAGAAATTTTGAGGAAAAGGAAGGTTAACGAAAATTCGTTGAAAAATTTAGTTCAAACATTTTTTGATGAACCACTTATATTTTTCTGATATTACCGTAGTTAAGCGATTTTAAACAGAGTTATGTGAATGTACGAAGAATCTTCTTTTCGCTGGATATTATGGATCGGCTACGAAACATTCATTAGCAGCAGCGACGCAAAAAGCGCGTCGTTTGTTTTAAACAGACAATGAACACTGCTACCGACGGCATTTAACTGTTGCCAAGATCTGGACGCGGCGGGAAAACACACGCCGGATGGAAAATTAATTACAGCTGCATCGCAGGAAGCCATTAAAATTACCGTGGACAAATACAGAGCAGTAAAAGGTAAGAAGAAATGGAATAAAGGTTCGGTTCGGCGTAACGTTTCGTGCACCACGTAGGCAAGAATGTTTTCACGGAATTTTCAGTTGTTTTAGAGAAAAAGGAAGCAAGAAAGAGAGAAAGAGAGATGAAAACACCGTTAAAATGGAACGATAAGGTTGTTGGCACGTTTATTCCGCCCGAGGAATTCGTTTACGCATGCATAAACGGATATAACATTCGACGCTCCCGGTACCTTGGCCCTTTGTTTGACGGTGAAATATTAATTATAACTTTCTTTATTAAAGAGCCGTATAGTTAACGACAATGTTTGAGTTTATTATCAGAACGGTGGAAGATGATGTTACCCTACCCGATCGAGCCACGGCGACGAATTTTATAAGCTCCGCGAGAAATTAACACCGAGGCCGCCGGTGCACGCGGTGAATTAAACTGCAATGATTAAAAGCTGAACGTTCAAAATTCTCTAAGATATTGAATAAAAAATTGAAGATGTTTATCACTGATGAAATTTACCTAACAGAACTGTACCAATCGCCCTAAATTTATTTTACTCTTAGTTTTAAATAAAATTTATCTTTGCTAACTCCATTTATTGTTTGTAACTTTATTTTTCTTAATATGTTAATTTATCTAACAGAACTGTACCGATCGCCCTAAATTTATTTTACTCTTAGTTTTAAATCAAATTTATCTTTGTTATCTCCATTTACTTTTTATAACTTTATTTTTCTTAATATGTTAATTTATCTAACAGAACTGTACCGATCGCCCTAACTTTATTTCACTCTTGGTTTTGAATAAAATTTATCTTTGCTGTCTCCGTTTACTTTTTACAACTCTATTTATTCTTAATACGTTTGTTCTGCAGTAACTTTCACATTGAGCAGGTAACGTTAAAAATGCTAAATTCTGAAGGTCTCAAAAAAATTATACTATTGATGAGATTATGATGGTAGCTATTAAGAGTCGAACAAAAATAATGAAATCTACTTTGAAGCGACGATCAGTTCACCGTTTTCGAACACAGAAATAATATTCTCAGTTAAGGCTAAGAGAAATTTCAACGAGGAACGTAGTAAGATTACATAACTTTGGAATATTAACAAAGAGATCGTTCCCGTGAAACGACATCATACCAAATCAAAGAGTCGCTATTACATTAACGTCACGTAGCAAGCCTGTGACGAGATTGAGTTTTAATTAACAAGAAGCAGCCCAATCTGCCCTCAAGTTCCAAAGAATATCGAATCCTCGAAGTTGTTCAAGAATAATGAATAGCCCTGGACGGGCAAAAAATTTAATTGGCCTTCCCTTTAGCAGTTCCGAGAAGAATCTTTGCTTGATTGGATACCTTCTTGTTTCAACGTTTAAATATAACATCCCCACTCCCAATTCCCTCAGTCGCGATCACAAAAACGGGATGATTAATCCATCGAAGAAAACGTTCGTGCTCTCCTTAACTATTAATCTGCCAGTTGTACCGTTCGCAGATTAACTTTTGTTCACACGTTCCAATATCACGAGACAACTATGATCTATTATTACGTTTGTTCAAAAATTTTTGCACGAGAATCTACCATTAAAATATCAATAGAAATAAAATGAAAGATATTGTATAACACTGTAACCGTGCAACGCTAAGTAAAATTAAATTCTACGATACATTACGTAGAACTGTTTTAATGGCAACAAATTAAATAAATACTTCATTTGTATTAACCCTCAGCGCTAGGTTGGCTCCGCTGCACAGACATTCTGCATTCAATACGATTACATTTCAGATCCTTAATCATTAAATTATTTTTCAACCTACTTTTATAGTTAAAAACACGGAAGAAGGTTACTCTATTATATGTTGAGAATGTAAATTTGAGCGATTGTAAAGACGTATTTTCTACGAAGAAATCAGAATTGTCTGAAAAAGGGACTGTGGTACATGAAGAGAAGAAAGGCACGAAGTGCTAGGTGTTAATAGAGGAACAGAATACCAAGTTGTTTTTTTTTTCATCAACACTAAAATCGTCACAAAATTTTACAAATTCCTGTCTGACAACCGCTAACATCGAAGGATTAAACGCCGTAGAAGTACGTCAGCAACTGCGAATATGCAAATTTCGCCCGCGGTTATAGCGAACGCAGACAAGTGATCTGAGAATCCTGCGCGAGAGTGTACTACGTCCGCGAGAGATGAGCCCTTTTCTTTCAGACAGCGAAAGCCTACTTAATGGGGCGCATAAATTCCCGGGAACTAGTTAGTACGCGTCCCGATATCTTCTCGTAGCAGTTTACGACAGGTAATAAACTCGCGACGCCTACAGGTTCTGCAAACAGCAGCAGCGGACTTAATAGCACGGAAAGATTCCTCCTTTTCTAGGGTGATCGTGAGGCGGCATCCACCGTAACAAGCAGTAAAAGGAAAACGGAAGATCCAGAAATGGTGTCATCAGGGCAGGGACGTTAAATTTTATTTTCTTCCATCACCGGCGTATCGGACTTCTTTCTATTAACGTGGCCGATTCTCCGTCAACGAGGAACGAGCAAGTCAGCTGGCGACGGTTCGGAAACGTTTCTCGTTTCGTTCAAATATTTCGAACGTCGCATAAGCATTGGATGCAAAAAGAATTAATAAATCGTGCTCAGCAACGATCTTAATCCTTTGATATGCTAAATACTCTCGGTCGAAGTGCTCCGTGTTTATCAGCAATTGTATTTGTAAGATAAAAAGTGTCTTACTCGTTTTAATTTTTTTGGAATTTTTTCGTTTTCTGTTATACGTAAAAATATATATCTCTAAAATCAAAATTTTCTTTTTACATATATATGTATATATAGCTTTTGTGCAATTCAATAAATTTACTTTTGCCAACCTAAAAATCATGGTATTCTGTTGTTGCCTATTATCAGAGACCGATAATTAACAATAATAACAGTATTGCTCCGAATGAGAGATCGGAAAAATTGACAAACGCATATACGCGTCCATCATCTAAAATGCTAATTTCGATACAATGGTTTTGAAATACAATAGAATGTTTGGAAGATCAAAAAAATCGTCAAATTTCTACGTTTCGTTTGTTAAAGCGTTCTACAAGCCAATTTATCTTCCAAACCTTAGAAATGAATACCCGAAATTTGTATTAATCTCACCGTTAACCAGTTTCTGTTGACGCCAAAAAATTGATCCCCCTACTGGAACAGCATTAACCAACAAGAAAAAACCATCAAGAGCTCGGTGTCACACTGAAGCACGAACATATAATTTTCCTTTATTTTTCCTCGTACACCATTCGGGGCGCCCTCACTATTAATAACCCAGATTGGCGTCGACGAAACGAGCAGGACCGTGGCGGGCAAAAAGGAGCAACGACGGGCGGACAGACAATCGAAGGATGAAAATACATCGGCGCGTGGCCGAGCAGTCGCAGGCGTGGCACGAGGACGGGTAATTGAGTCGCGCGAATCGTGGAGAATTGATCACGCTGCTGCGTTCGCATTCTCCTCTTTTTCGTCCTGCCAACCTGTCCCCCCTTACCCCCTTAATAGATCTCATGGAAAACAGCAATGTCGTGTGGCCCTTTCTCTCTTCCTTCCTCGCTCCATCTCTCTCTCTCTGTATCCGTTCGCGCAGAGTGTCTCCGCAAATCTTTGTGACATTTTCATTAACCCGCTACAGAGAACGCCGCCGCGGAACAGGGACAAAGGGACAAGGAGAAACGGAAGGACGGAAAGGGAAAAAAGGGAACCGCAAACTCTCGCGTAGAATAATTAAATATGCGTTCTCTCTCTCACACACACACTCTCGCTCTCTCTCTCTCTTTCTCATTCACCCACTCACTCACTCTCTCTTTCTCTCTTTCTGTCCCCACACATATATATCTTTCTCTCTCTCTCTCTCTCACACACACACACACACACACACACACTCTCTCTCTCTCTTTCTCACTCACTCACTCACTCACTCACTCGCTCACTCGCTCACTTACTTGCTCTCTCTCTCACACACACACACTCTCGCTCTCTCTCTCTCTCTTACTCACTCACTCGCTCACTCACTTGCTCTCTCTCTCTCTCTCTCTACACACACATATATGTATATCTTTTTCTCTCTTCTAGGAAATTCACATATCTTTCTCTCTTTCTCTCCCGCAGAAATTCATATTTATACTCGAATCCATTATACGCGGCAGCTTCCACGCTTTCGCCCTTCCGGTTTCCCCCGATATGACACTTTTCGAGGCATTTCACGCCGCTTCTCGGTCAGCAGCGTCTTCGTTTGTCCGCTTTTCCTCATTCTACGGTCTCCGTTCGGTTCTCCTGGCGTGGTGTAAGTAATTGAAACGCGACACTGGAAAATGGAGCAGTGTCAACCACCCGCTGGCTGACTCCTTTAAAATTAACTGTATACCGTTTGTATCGTGCGACGGGCACAGCGAAAGACCTGTTGAAACATGGCTGCACGCGAGATTCGATCGTCCTTGTTTCGTCTGGGAAATTAACGAGTGATCAAGGGAACATTGTGTTTGGTAAAGTGAAAGGAATTGAAGTGAAAACGAGGGAAACACCGATTCTTGAAAACTTTCAAGATTTAGGAAAGAAAAGGAAAGTCTAAAGTTTTTCGTTCTAAATAGAATTTGAGAATTGAAAAGTGAAGCGAGTAAGGTAACATGAAATTCTAAGTGTTCGCGAGGGTAGAGGATTTAATAGTTGCAATTCTTCGTGGTTTTTTTTTATGGAAATACCAAGGAATTATAAAACGGAATAAAATGCATGAAGTACCTGATAGTTTAAAATCGTTACATATTTTTTCACGAGGACAATTTTTCTTAAATTCATCGCCTCGGACAAATGCATTTTACAGCAAGTAAAAGGAGAAAACACAATTTAAAAGCGTTCGTCGGTCAAATTGACACAACTGTTTCTCATAAAACGTGACTGCGAGTTCAACATAATATCGCGAGAATCTCAAGAATACCGTAATGAGAATGGTACTTCATAAAGGGAAAAATTTAATGTACCACCGGCAGCTGCGTGCACGTAATATGAGACTGGAATGCAAAGTAAAATATATGTAACCTCTCTTGACAACCGGAACGCATTTTATGTGATTTAATTTCCTTTCTCTGACTCCTTGACTCCGGGTACGGTGCTGAAGTTCTTTCGGCTCCCAAATGTTAATGGAACACCTCGTGCTCGATATAAAGAACATTATTCAAGAACAGTAATTTCAGTTTTAAGTTAATTACACGAAATTACGCGAACCAAAGGAACGCGAATCAGTGTAAAAATGTGTGGTACACCGTAATTCCCAGTAAAACGCATTAACGTTGCATTAGTCGTAATTTATCCTGAGATACGCTTCACGGAGGAGTGCACAGTCTCGCGAAACGTTCTCGATATCGATTCAGGAATAGTCCTCGAATACTCGCAGCGAATGACATTAATAAGGTCATAGACTCGAGTGGCGTAATTATCTGATATGCGTGAAGCAATTACCCCGAAGTAGTTCGCTGCAATTAAACGTGCGCCTTTCACAGGTTGCGCGATAGCTATAATATTAATTGGCGGAATTTATCACACTGACGATTATCTCTCCAACGTTTAGAAAACCAGTGATTTACGAGCATCAGAATTTTTCGTACGATTATAAAAGGCAAACAACATCAGAATAAATATAAAAATCCAGCTTTTCTGATATCTGGATAATTTAAAATTATTCCGTGAAAAATTATCCATCGAATCTCACAACTATGTTGCAAATCTATGTTGCAAATAAATAAATAGATAGGCAAAAATAATCAAGATTATACATCAAACTTCTTTCTACCCTCCCACCATAGCCTTCTTTTTTACAAAAATACCTTAAGCTATCTCTCGAATTTCTCCCTACCCCTATCTCCATCAAGAAAAGAAAATTAAAAAATGAAAACAGCTAAATACAACCCAAATTATCAACCAAATCTCCTTTCCATCCCCTTCTTCGCTGCGACCATCTTCGTTCCGCATAGAATCCCTGACAGAAAATTCCACCCTCGGCCGCGGAGCCGCACGCACCCGCGTTTCATTAAGCACGCGCGCCGCCCCCGCCGTGCATATTATATTTCGGCTCATTTAATCGTCCGCGTGTACGTCTAATTGGAAAAAATTATTCCATTTAGCCGGTTCGTTCGATACGGACGGGACTAATAAAAATTCATCGTCGCGTACGCACGCCCCGCTAAATTGCCACCCCTCTCACCCTCAGCCCTCCTCCCAACCCCTTCCCCCGCTGCGGCATGGGACACACGCGTTCCGCGTGGTGGACGCGGGCGTCGCGACGCATAATAGAAACCGTAGATGTCATGGAGAAAGCTAGAACACACGGAGAGAGAAACAGATAGAGAAACAGAAACAGAGAGGGGGATGGAGAGAGAAACAGATAGAGAAACAGAAACAGAGAGGGGGATGGAGAGAGAAACAGATAGAGAAACAGAAACAGAGAGGGGGATGGAGAGAGAAACGGAGAAACAGATAGAGATACAGAAACACATAGGGGGTGGGAGAGAGGGAGAGAGGGTGAGAGAGGGTGAGAAAGGGGGAGAGAGGGGGATAAGAGAGAGATGGAGAGAGAGAGGGCGGGAGAGAGGGTATGAGAAAGAGAGGAAAGGAGAGACAGCGGGAGAGAGTGTCACAGAGAGAGTAAATGGGAGAAACTGAGAGAGACGGTGGGAGAGAGGAAATGGGAGAAAGAGAGACAGAGACGGCGGGAGAGAGTGTCAGAGAGAGAGGAAATGGGATAAAGAGAGAGAGAGAGAGAGACGGTTCGTGGTCGAATTTCAGCCGTCTCGATCAATTTACTTCTCGCTCGCGGCTGCATATCAATGCAACCCGGCACCGTGCATCCGTCACGGACGAAATCGCCCGGCGAAGCGCCGCGTAATTAGGTATTCCTGCCGATGCTCGTCTCTCGGGGACGTCCCCGTTTGCGATTTAAATCCTATTAATGCGCTCACCGGCAGGTATAAAGGGATGACACCCCTTGCACTCTCTATAGACTTTAACATTCTCCGAAGAACGATTACTGGCATTTGTGTATGATTATTTATACTTCATTTCGGTGCTATTGTACTTTTATTGCAGTTAATACATTAACTTTCATACTAAATACGAGGATCATGAGGATCGTAGAGACCTTTGTGCGATTTTTAATAGGTTGAGAACTATTAACATTAATCGTACCACGGCCGGTCAAACGGTTGTTCTTAAAATTTGATTTAAAGTTCTACATTTGAGAATGGAAATGAATATATATAATTTTTTATCACTGTGTAAATTATTTTACGTATTGTTTCTTATACTAAGTTGATAATCATCTATATTCGTTTAGGATATTGGATAGATGTTAACGTTACGAGTGCATAGAGTTCCTCGACGAACACCTCCCTGAGAATTAATCGATAATCTAACTTAACTTGGCGATCAGAGAAATTAAGAAACTTAGGATATTAAATAGGAGCACCAAGAACAGTTAAGGCAGAACGGTAGACAAATAGAGCAATCATTACTAAATAAAAAATCATCTCGATGAACAATAAAAAAAAGACGCAGGTAGAATAGAATTTCTCCGAATTGTGATACAATAATTTACCCTTAACTTCGTCCTAACCATAACTTACCACGTACAAAACTGCACGATGAATCTGCCTTAACAAAAACAGAGAAGGTTTTTCACCGCGAACGGAAACTCCACGAATATGACGGATCTCCGAAGTTCCCGGCATGCTCCATTAATCCGTGGCAAGCACTTCGAGCGCGAAAAGATACGGTTTAAAAACTCGCTGCAATATTTCGCTTCGCGGGAAAGAGTGGGGCGGGCCCGGGAAAAATCGTGCTCGTCCGGCGCAGAAAAATTAGCGCGGTGCTGTAACTCCCGCTATTTGTCTCGCGCGGACGTTCCAAGCGATTGTTCAACGCCGTCGAGCGTCGCTGCTGTATCGTTTCCCGCGCCCGCGACGCTCCAGTCGTCCGTGGAGCTGCTCGTTTTCCGGAAACTTTATTGCTGGCGTCCACCGTCGCCGGAAGTGGGACCATCGTTGCCGCGCTCGAAGAAGAAACGATGCTTCGCGATCGCAGTTTGGTTTTAGAATAAATGAGAAGGTAAAAATGCTGCTGTTGGGGGGGAGGATTAAAATTGAATTAAGAGATGCGACTTATGAATTAATTAGGCGAAGGGATAAGATTGTTGGGAAACTCGATTGAGTTTGTTTTAGTTTAGACCTGGTTGAATTTAGATGTTTCTTCGAATCAAGCTTATTCTTGTATAGATGCAACGCGTGGAAATAGTTCATCAAGATAGATATAGTAACAGGTTGTAATGCAGATTTGTTTTAGGGAATACTTAAATAATTTAAAAGAAGTCGTTATTTTCACAATCAAGAATTTATAGCAGATTTGCAATATACGAAGCACCGTTTATTTACTTAGTTTCCTCTGTCGATAGTACGAAATCATACTCGCCTACACGTTAAAAATATCCAATTATTTCGAATATCGAGCTAATTCCGAAGAACTATTTACATACGATGCATGTAATAGTACGAAATTGAAACGATCCCAATTACCAGCCCCGTTTCAAATATTTTTACGATACCGTTCTGTTTACCTTCAATCTTTGAACCTCAAAAACACGGGAAAAAAGACCAAACACAATCGCAGCGCCATGGAAAACCTATTTCATATCAAACGCACGATCTCGAAATACATTTAAAATAAAAGCACCACGATCTCTATACCATGATGCTGTGTACCACAAAATTTCAAGCTTGTGCTTTTCAACGTGCACAATATTCTAATTCACCATTTATTTTTATCAACAGAAAAAGGAACGTCGTTCAATGTACGACGCTGACAAACGAAAAGTACCGATACAATGAGCGCGTACGCGAACGCGGGACAACGAAATGGGACACCCAGTACATAGAAAGCATTCGAAAAGTAAGCTTTACTGGCTACGTCGTTCCCTGCCGCCTCGTGTACCGTCCCCTTCGTACACGCTAACCGGCGACCTTACTATTGCAAATTGCCATCCCGACGTTTTTATTTGGCCATTCTCTCCCTTGTGTAGCGCTCGTCCTTCCCGTTCTCTCGCAACCTAATCGGCGCGAGTCGTTCCAGGCTAACGTTACCGTCCCGGATTAAATTTCTACGGGGTGCTTTTCGGGCGGCTGCTGTTTCTCTCCGCGCCGGCACGCCTCCTACGCGAGCTCCTGACGTTCACCAGCAAGTATTCACCCTACTTGCCGATATTTCGGGCTCTTCATCTGCTGAGCTTGTTGTGACCTCAGAATAATCACTAGATTTATACACTTCTTTTCCATTCGTACATTTTTACTTTTCTCTGTCACCGTTATTACACTTTCATACCAAGCTGTAACAACTTCCTTGGAATTTTCTAATGCGTTAATCCAGCATAAATAAATATATATATAATTACTATTTCGTGCAATTTTATGGCGACATTATTTCTTTCACGTGTATATAGTGTTAGACAGTTAACTAAGAGAAACGTAATAATGAAATTTTTAAATCACGTTACGATTACGAAGATTATGCGTTCACTTTTGTGATACAATAAGTTTAATGAAGGTTTAAACAGTTGTTTCTAATGACTTTCGATTTCGAGTCGAAAAATTAAAGAATCTCAAGGATTGCTACTAATGATATTCCAACACCAGTTGCAATTTCAATGACAATTTCAGTGTAAATAAAACGATTGATTTTTCGTTCTACGATTGATGTAAATCAAAAGGTGCGTGAAATCTGTCGGTATCTTAATTTTACCTGCATAGGTAAATCGCGTAATAAATCAGGTAAGTGATCTACGCAAGGGATACGGAGCCAAATATTGCGAAGGGGTTAAAACGAAGCTACGTTGTGCCACTTCACGGATCCACGCGCGCAGATAGGCAGAAAGATAGAGATACGAAGGGGAAAGAAGCCAGCGGCACTTATTTCAATACTTTTTCCACTTTTGGCCCGGAAGCGATGTAGTGGCAATTCGCATGGCTTTGAGCGCGCCGCCGGATGCCTGCCACTCGCTTTTGCCGCGATTATTAAAATGCACTTCATCCAAGCTCCGCCTTCTCCTCACGGTGTTCACCAGCCGGTTGCTCTTTCTTCGCCCGGGCCTCTTCACCCTTTCCCCAGTTTCCGTTTCTTCCTTCTCCTCGCCTTGGCGGAGTCTGCGACAGTTCTTTCAGCTATTTACTCGCTACACTCAGGACCAAGGGAAGAAAGACGGAATCCCATGTGACGCAGGGGTCGGAAAGGGGGAGATAGAAAGAGAGAGAAGGAGTGAGAGGAAGGGGAGGGAGAGAGCCACCCTAACAGCTTCCACCACCGACTGCACTTTTCCTCTGCGGGCTTCTCCTATGCCTCTGTCTCCTTTCTTCCACTTCCGGCCGTACATTGTAAAGGACACTTTCAATTTAAGTTCGTCTCTTTGCGAGCCTTTCGCCAGACCTGTCCCGGAACGATCAAAGAAAGCCTTTTCTGTATTGATTAACTTCCATGGTCTCGCAAGGATGAACCACCACCTCGTGGGACTTTACCTCTGTCTACGTGGTCGGACTCGGGCCGACGAGAAAATTGATACGGTGTTCCTGAAGCTGGGAGGTTGCGTCGGATAACCCGATAGGGGATTAATTGTTTCAGGGATGGATTACCTGAGAACGTTGGGATAGGAATTCGAAAGTGTACGAAATCGGGGGTAGAAATTGTGTACGGGGAGAGAGAGGGAATTTGTTAACCCTTTGCACTCGAGAGGCGACTGTCGGTCGCCAAACGATAGTGTCGCAAACTTTCAGACTTTAGTTAGTTTGTTTATTAATCAGACCGAAGATTAAACAGTTATACATGAAAAATTTTAGTATATGACTTAACTAAACTAAATGAAGTTTAATATAAGCGAAGCTTAGTAAATATTTTGCACTTAAAAATGTGTAAAGTTAAAATTGCTAGACGACTAACTGTCACCTCTCGAGTGCAAAGGGTTAATACAACGAAAGGGTAATTGGGGTTAGTGGGGAAGGAGTATGGGTTTTGATAGTACTATCGGTGCATTAGCTTGGTATACTATTTATGATACAGTGCTATAACATTATACGTATTCTATTCTATGATCAAGGTGTTTATAACGAAATAAAAAATTGTCTTAAATATGCGAAGCTGTAATTAATCATTTCAATTTGCCGTTAGCTTCCATCAGGGTCCTGTTGTACAACGATAATTTTATCAAGGAGAAGGTAAGGTTTCATGCAGATTTAAATACAGTTACTAATCGATCGATATTGTATTCGCCGGAAGAAACATTTCCGAGCCACAATTTTAGCCCGTTTCTCCTTGAGTTCCGTTGAAATTCGAATTGCGATTCAAGTATTATACAGATTAAAATGCGCGCGGCCTTCGTAGCACCAATACAACTGGCACCCGTTCCCGTCGTTCCCCTTTGTAAAATAAAACAATTTCGATGTCCCATTTGCGACGTCCTTGGTGAAAATTATTAATTCCGTTCTCTCACGCCAGAGGGGAACACGATATATTACGTGCATTTTATTCCTCTTGCCAGTACATTTCATAATATTTATCGTCGCGAGAATAGTAGCCGCGCGCGCTTTCAGCCGGCTATTTTTTATTTTCACCTCAATCTCTCGGCCCGCGGAAAAATAACGATCCGCGACCGGTAATGCGATCGCGAGCACGCTCGAGCGATGTGCTGGTTCGCGTCCATAAATTCCAGCCTGCTTGAAAGATATTTCACGCATTAACAGGCATGAACAGCGTATCAAAGCCGGAAGCACGCACACAACACCCTGTGATATTTTTATCAATCAAACAGCGGGTTTCAACGGAACGCGATTTTTCACGCGCGTTTCCTTTCTTTGTCGTTCTTTCGTTTCCAGCGTAGGCATCAACGATATCGAGATCCATAGAAAAGCGAGCGAGAACGATACGAGCAAAATCTTTTCGAAACGGTTTATACGAATTTTATTTTATTTATAAAGATGATAGGTTTCAGGTGTAGGTAAAACAAAGTAAAATTCTCAGATATTATATGTTTAAAACAATTTAATAATAACGTATAAACGACTTTTCAACTTAACAACTTCGACGTTCTTACTTCTCTCGCAATTACACTCTTTCTGTCTGCCGCTCACATTTTCCCCCTCCATATATTCTTCCGGACCCTCGTTTCCTTTCTTTGTAATTTTAAATCTTTCTCACTCGATGCATTTCGGGTCCAGTAATTAATCTTCCGTGCCTCAGAAACATTCTAATCTAAATATTCTACGTTCACGCGGCCATCGCCCAACTTAAACACTCTTCACATTTTCCCAGAATCGTACCCACTCAACCCCATTCCTACACGTATACAGAAGTATTGCGAACGGTTTAAAAAAAATATCGCGGTTCTAGCGTTCGACGAAATCGGCAAATTTACGTTCGGCGTGCGTGAAATTAAAACATCGGCAGGCGTGCAGGAAAACCGTGCGACAAATTTAAACAATCAGCGCTGAACGATAGTTACGCGCGGGCGTGCGGACGTGTTCTTGTGTTAAAAAATAGCGATAAAAGTTAATAAATGTCAGGTGATCGACGGGAAACCGATACGTAAAGCAGACTCGCGAACGGTGCCCGGAAATCCGACTATATATCTGTCCACATGTACATACACACACTGGTATAGGATCGTGTACGAGTTATGTGTACGTGTATGTACGCGTGCTTCAAAGTATTCGATATCCAATAAACTCGCTTCATAATTACAAATCGATACCTCGAGGCCGGGCTCGACTCTCGAATAAAGTCGCCAGCATCGAACCCCTTCCCCGACCCCTCTCCCCCGGTTTCCTTTATCTCAAATTTACCTGTCGGCGGGTAATTCCGCTGGAACAAACTTAATTGACCAACTCGTTACGACAGACATCAGCTTCGATATTTTAATTTGACCGAATTACCGAGAGGTGTTACGCGACAGAGAAATTAAAATTATTGCGAGGTGACGATAAGGATGCTGCTCGGTTGGTGAAAAAAAAACGGTGATTCAAAGGGGAGGAAGCAAGGTATCGAAGTAATCGTTGCCAATTAATAACGTCGTCGGCACGAAATAGTGTCGTTGAAAGCAATTATCAGAGAGAACGAATTCAGGGTTTCTGACATCGAAATGTATGACTTTAATACGAGAAGAAAATGATGGGATCGGTGTAAAAATCGTAAAGAAATGAAACAGTTATTCTGAGAATACAGTTGTTGAATTAACAAGATCTTCCAACGAGCAAATTTAAACCGCTTCAATTCAAGAATTCCTCGTGTTAATTCGCATTGGCATATTTGTCCGTACGCTAATCAAAATTTCGATTTATTGACTAATACTACCAGCTCTTCCCAACAGCATTTAATTACCTAGCTGCTACAATTACCAACTCCAACCCGAACACGATGTACCTATCCATCAACATTTCATTACGTCCCGAACAAAACAAACCATAACTACACCCTTTCATCGAATCCCCTCCCCCTCTGCCGCCCCAAAAGAAATCCTTTCACGCACTCACTCCACATTTTCCATCCGCAAACAAAACCAGATTACTCCAGCGCCGCCTATTCTTCCCTCGTTCCATTCTTTTCCCTACACCGGTAAGAACTTTCGTTTAAAAATCCGCTCGAGCACACGCGCGAGCGTAACACGTCTCGCACACATACGTACCGGCAACACCTGCGCCTGTGGACGGCTCGCTGGATGTCGGAGACGGTGAAATCGTATTACTAGTGCATTGTGGGAGCTGAATAGCCCGCATTAGAGCCAACGAGGTTGTACCATCGACCTCCCCTCCCCTCCCGCTGGTTCTGCCCACCCCCTCTTCCTTCCTTTCTCTCTCTTGCCCCTCCATCTCTTTCTCTCTCCCCCCTCTATACGTTTCTCTCTCTCCCACTCGTCTCTCTCACCCTCTCTTTCTCCCCCCTCTATCCGTTTCTCTCTCTCCCACTCGTCTCTCTCACCCTCTCTTTCTCGCCCCTCTATCCCTTTCTCTAACCCTCTCTCACACCCCTCTATCTCTTTCTCTCACCCTCTCGCTGCCCCTCTCGTTCCCGCTCACACTTTCCACCCTCACCCCGTATCATTACACCGACATCCCCTGCTTCCTCTTCAACCTTCCTCCGGCGTTCCTTCCGTTCACCCTGGAACCCCTGCATTCCGACACCCACGACCGCCTTGTTCCCCAACGAGCATTCTACGACGCTGTTTACGGACCAGAAGCGAGATAGGAAACGCGAGGCACAGAGAGAATTCCGGAAATTTATGGATTACGAGGCGAATTAACGAGAGAAGGAGGCGGCTAGCGGATTCTACGGCTGCGTCGATGGAAAGACGGGTTTGATGAGTTTCGCGGGATTTTTGTTCCGCAACGGTCCGTTGGTTTCATTAAAAATTTAGTACTCCCGGAAAGTTTGGTTGTTAAGCGATCTATTGCTTATTTAATTCGTTTATCAATTCGATTAAAGTGAAAGACAGACTTATTTTAAATAAACTGCTATCTGCCAAGGATATCCGAATACATAGGACGGTTGACGGCAACAAATGTCGTGGTTACGGGAATATTTAATAGACGGTTCAGAAGCGACTACAAATAAAGTAGCCAAATTTGTATCATAATTCGTGTCTTCCTATTGAAAATAAAATAAACATTGCACAGGGACAAACTTCAAAATACTCGGAATCCTTTCAACCGTCTATCCGACCCTCATCAAGATTTCACGCCGGCAACAACCGTCAGGTACCTCCGCCCATCCGTGCCGCAAACCAAAACCCAGGAGCACCCTTTCAATGTGCCGAAACTCCGAAAACACGTCGCTAAAACGCGATCCGCGTCGCTTCAAATTTCCACGTTCGAAACTTCGCCCACGCAATACGAGACAGAGTGTCACTCTCCCCTGCCCCGTTAACCCGCCACTCGGTCGGTTCCCCGTGTACTCGTTTACCACTCTTGTTCGAACTTCATCTATTAACGACGAGGCATCGCGGCGGGAGCCGAACTTCACCCGCCCCATTCGGTCGCAACAATCTCGACGAGCGTCGGCGTCGCGACAGCTGCGTCGACGCGCCGCGATCTATCCCGCTTTCTCATTACGCCCGAGCTTTTACGGGGCCTCGATAGTCGAACGTCGAAGGGAAGAAGAGGATGGTGGCAAGGGCGGAGGCAAAGCAGGGCTGAGCGGTAGTTTGAGAGATTGGATAAAGGAATCCATAAGTTCCGATGTAATCCCAGCGCGTTCGAGAGCCGCGCCTGCCACCGGTTCTCGAAGGACTAGCCGAAGTTATTTCCTTGTTACCATGCTGTTGGGGACCAGTCGGAGAAACAGATGAACGAGGGAGACGAGGGGGGGGGGGGATAAGACGAAAACGAAAGGAGACGGGAACGAGAGGGAGAGAGAAGGAAGCGAGAGGAAAATTAAAAAACGAGTAAACGTGCGAGCGGGCGGAAAGAGTTTACGAGCGGCGAACGGGGATAGAGCGAGGACAATTTGTGAGCGAGCAAGCGAAAGTGAGGGACAGAGGGAAAGAGTAAAAGTGTAAGTACCCGCGTAAGTGAATGAACGGGCGAGAGTGGAGGAAAGAGTAGGACGGCGAGCGAGTAAATAACGAAGGAGAAAGACGGGGAGCGACGGGCAAGGCGGTGGAAAAAGGAGCAACGAAACTGGCGAGAAAACGGCCACGAGATTTTCCAGCGACAGACACGAGCTGCGGCGCGCCCTCTTTTTTTCCCTTCTCCCACCCCGTCTGCATGCCCGCGCGCGCGAAACGACGATATCAACGGGCAGCTTGTCACGGTCTCTGCGTGGCGGCCGTTATTTACGGAGGTTGAATTGGTCCTGAGTGTAACGAGAATATCCGGATCAGTGTGCACGTCAGCCGCGTTACGTGGAAGTAACGCTATTATTGCGCGAAAAATGATTGGAACGGAGCTCAGCCCTTTCTCTCTGTCCCGCCTCGGGACTGGAGAATGATGAATGCGCTCGTCGGACGCGCGGTTTCTGTCCCGTGATGCAACCTATTTATCCGCGAGACCTTTCATACTGATTATCAAATGCGTGGGGAGGCGTGAGACGGAGGCTTTTGGATTTAAGGAATTTCAGGGGTCGTGACCTTTGATTATAGCTTTTATTTGTAATCGCTGTTCACTTATATTTGTAACCGAAAACCTTTTCGGTGGGCATTTAGCTAACCAAACCGTGCCACACTTAACCGAATTCTGTCCGTTGTGTATTAAAAATTGATTGAAAATTGTACTTTGGAAAAGTAGAAAATACATTTGGCGAACTGTGAACAACACTAGTTCAAGACTGACTAATAACAAAAGTAAATAGTAAATAAATGGCGGTGCCCTTGTTGGGACATCTCATTCGGCTGGCTAAGTGTCAACTACCTAAGACAATGTAAATTGTTATTTCTTTTTTGAAACTGAATTTAAAACGATTTTACGGTAAAAGATAAATAATTTTGATAAAAGTACAAGAATCATTTTGTATCGCTTTTATCTGAGCTTTGATATGCTAATCAAGTCTCGCAAAGATGGTCGTAAATAAAATAGTACATGAATTTTTATCTGGCAGTATAGCTGGGAAATTTTGTTAGCGTTTGTCTACTCTACTCGATTTTATCGAACTGTTTACCGGGTTCAGGTATCGATACGGAATGCGAAGACGTTATACCGGGACGAGGAGCTTACTATTCATAAAACGCGTGGGAGTGGCTCCTGATGTAATGCGCCGGAAGAATATCAGTGGATTTCATTGCCAAGGGAGAGTCGGAAGTCGCATCGTAAAAAGTTGGCACTGGTTCATCTTGGACGGAGAAGCTAAGAAGAATCGGGCAACCAGCTACGATTTTTACATCAAACAATCGATTAATTACTTCACGCTTATTCGACAATTTCCCCAACATGCGTACAAAAATTAGTATTCGACTTCGATTTAATTCGACAATTCTTATAAAACATATTTAATTCTCGCATATAAACTACACAATTTCCATCGATCGATAAAAACCAACCCGAACTTGCCAGGCATCGCAGAATTCCAAAATGTTCGATGAATTTCTCCAGGAAATGAAAACGAAACTATCTTCAGAAATTAATCTTCGCTTCAACTAAACGTTCCTCCAAATTACTTAACTGCACACACCGTGTAACCGCCTGGGATCGTTCACTTTTTATGTTCCACCGTCGGCGTCCGATCGCTCGATCCCCGCCTGTGCTCGATCGCCCTGAGCAATTTTTGCGCGTGCCAACCGCTCGAAACGGGCCGTCTAAATGAAACCCGGGCAGCATCCATCGTCGACAGGGTAAGCGAGCTGTTCTCGTGCGAATTGCGGCAACAGCACACGCGAACGCCCCCGCAGCGTGATCAATCATATCGAGCAATAAACCGTCGGCTGGAAACGATCGCTGCACGCGCCTTCGTGATTGGGTTACGCGCCATGTTTACGGCTTCCCGTAATTGATCCTTCGGCCGTCGTCTCTAAAATCAAGTCGGCCTTCCCGGGAACGGAGAGAACTTGAGAAACGAACAGGGCACGGCTACCGCCATCTCTACCTCCCCTTTATACGGCCGAAATTATTGGGGTAGTAATTTGGCCCGTTTCATTTGGGATCGAACGCGTAGCCGGTGTTTTTGCTATTACACGCTTGTAAAGGTATCGTGGGCGAAGGTTATGGGTTTAGGTATATTGAACTGGGAATGTATCTTTCGGGTAACCGTCGGGGATGTACAGTTGCGTTGCTAATTTTGGTTAAAACAAAAGGTATTAAAATAAGGATTCGTATTATTCGTGTAATATGGATATTTGATAATATTTTTGAAAGAATGAAATTCGATGAGAACGAAGGAGAATGTTTTAACGTAGACGTAAAGAACAGGTTTTATCGTTTTACATTTACATTAATACAACACATTACGGGTTCTCCTTGAAATAAAAGCAGTTTATAATATTATCCGCAGCATTCTTTCGCAGGTACATTGAATTCATAACATCGTAAACATCTCCCCGATACGAGCGAATAAAAGCATAAAATGTGAACGTTCGTTTAAAAGTATACTTTCAAAAAGTCGTGTAAGAGATAAACCATATTTTTGAAAAGTGTACACCATCACCGTGGTACTCGAAGAACGATAAATCTGATAAAATCAACACGCTGAAAATGAATCCCGGCGACGTGCCGCGTTTCTCAAATAGAATCAGATATACCCGATAACTTCGGCCAACTTCGTCCCACGGATAAAAGTTCCGCGAGCCGCATTCTAATAACACGCGTGACAATAGATCGAGTTCCACGAGGCGACGGAAAGCTGGGCGAACTTAACGCCGCGGCTGAAAGGGCGAACAAAAGGAAGAGGGATCGATCGTCTGCGAGGAGATATCGAGAACGCGTGCTGCGAGGAGTTCCATTAAAACCGCCGTTCCACGCTCCTGAAACTGACACCTCCTGAAACGGGAGCGTCGTTGCAGTTTCGAGCACGGGGAAAACAACGAAGCGGCACATGAAAGCTGAATCACACTTCGCCAACGAACAGAGATAAAGTGAGGGAGAGAGAGAAAGAGATGGGGGAGGGAAAGAAGGGAGAGAGAGAGAGAGAGAGTTAGCCAGTAAGCGGAAAAAACTGCTGCGAAAAAAACTGGTCAGCGAAAAAAAGGACTTGATTTCGCGCTGAAACACACTCTACGCCCAGTGTACGGTGAATGGAATCGCTTGAACCTACACTTGCACTGATGAGAGCTATTGATAGAAATGAATATCGATACTTCATAAAGGTGGAGCGATAAAAGTTTCCAGTTCTATCCCTTTGTTACCTCCACGATAACACGCGATAGACCAAAATCGTTCGGCTCGTTCGAGGAACACACGAACTTGGAAACTCTCGTTCGCCATCGAGTGATTTTAGCTGTCGTTGCAAACGATAGACAAAACATTGACAAGCATTAAATCGTAAGCGACACCTTTCAACAATTTTCTCGCGTTCACGTATCAAATTAACCCTTTGAATGCTAAATACTTCCGGTCGAAGTGTTCCGCGTGGACGGCGCTCTATTGGCAATTGCGTTGATCGAAATGGAAGCGAGGAAAAATTGACAAACGCATATACGCGTCCATAATCCACGCAAGTAACTTTCTCCAGAGACGCATATACGCGTTCATAGTTCACAGGAGTAGCTTTCGTCAGACGTATATACGCGCTCATAGCAGTCAAAGAGTTAACGATCAAGCATCGCGCCAGGGGATCCTAAGAACGTGAAAATTGCGAACAAATCACAGTTGTCGTTCTCTTAATTGCAATGGCGACAATTCCGAATGCTGACCGGTAACAAAATTACCGGCAAAGGAAACTAGCATCATGAATCCAACGAGGGACACAAATTGCAGGAGCATCAAGCCAGAAATGAAGTTCTTTCGAGAACACAACCCGGTAGTCCTGTACTGAAGACAGAGAGAAACGAGGGGAAAAAACGAGGAGGGAAAAGGGGGGGGGGGGGGGAAAGTAAACGAGGAGCTCTAGATACGATCCTTTGCCTGGAGTACACACCATGGTGGTGGAAAAGTGATCCCTCTTTTTTCTTATCTCCCTTCCTTCCACCATCACCCCTCGCCAACCCCTAGCCGTAGCTTTTTTTTCTTTCCCGCGCAGAAAGTTTCCGGCGTGCAAACGCGACAGACGAGCGATACCTCGGCGCGCGAGTAATTGCTTCGACACAAGAATGCAATATTCCCTCTGTCTACAACGATTCAGAGGTATTTTTTTTCCGCCCCCCTCAGGCCGAGGTTCATCCCCCTCCGGACCCACCCTTCGAAGTGACGTCCGCGTGCCAGTCTGATGTCTTATTACGGGAACCCGCGTCTCTTGGTGAATTTAATATGAACACCACGCGGAATACCGTCGCTGGCTGTCTGTTTTACAAAGAATCCTCCGTGGGATCGTTTAATAAATTGCCTGGAACGGACAAGCTCAAACGAAGCGACTCGTTTCTATTGTTCACGTTTAATTTCAGTAAGATCTTTCGCCGTTCAGAATTCGGCCTTTGTTTGGAACGCGAGGGAACCATTGGAGTCGATCGAGGTTCAATTTTGCGACGGAAGAATTTAGGATTGATAATGCGAACAAAATAAGTCAAAGTCGAACATCCTCGATTAGAATAATATATTGCATTGTCGGGAGAAACGAACTGACCGACTCGCGACGACACAGAGGCTAATTTTATTGTCAACACAGGTGCTCTCCTGTCGCGTTTGTAGAAATAAAAATGGCCAACGGCGAATTTTGTAACACGGTTGAATAAACGACGTCGAAGAGTCATCTCGAGGTTCTGAGTTCTTTAGTCCACTAACCGTTCCTCCCGATTTTTAGGCATCCTTACAATAATAAAGTGTTTTTAATGTAAATCGTCTATTTGATGATAGTATCGTGTTTAGAGATACGAAGGAATAGGAATGTGGTGTTAGAAAGAAATTTAGATCAATCAATAGGTTGGTTGCATTTTCCTGCATCTTTTATGCATATTAAGTGCACATGTATCGTTAGGGTTCTTAGCTACGTTGAAATAATTATTCGCACACGACACGAGGCACGATAAGAAGGCGTGGAAGCATAATAGCAAGGTGTAAAAGCAGGAAATGTACCTCAACATGCGAAACGGGAAATCAGGAAGAAGCGTATTAACAAGATGCGAGATAAAAACGAAAGAACGTGTCACGCTTAAGGGAAATTTGTATTCCGGCAAACATAAATTATATCAACACTTTCCCTCGAATATTAATTAAAATACGCTCGTTAATCGTCTGCTAGATTTTACTCACTCTAAAATAAATTTCTACAACGAGATATTCCTAAAGCATTGCAAACGATGAATTTGTATTATATAAATCTACGACAACACAATCGATACCTGCCTCGATTTGATAAACAACGAAACATCCTTTCTAGGGTGTTACAAAAAAAATATGAAAAACCGATTTCGCGCAACGAAATAATACCTGATTGCAACGCGCGATGCGCCATGTTGAAAATCGAAATATATATATATATATAGATCTTTTTACAGCTGAAAAATACGCAGGCATTTGCATGTTTCGCGGTTTCCATGTGGCTCGTTTGAATTGCAAGTCGAATAAAAATCAGTCCGCCCCGGGGATTACCATAACATCGTTTTTATTTCCCCCGACGTTGTAATTCCACGAATGAATATTCCCTGAACGCTCGGCACCGTGGAAAAGGCCGAAGGAGGAGACGAAAGACGTCCGCCCGGACGACATTTCGCGGCACAATGTCGACGTAACCTCCTTAAGAGCCTGCGTTTATCGTCGGCCAACGTCGTCTTTCATATGCAGATCATCTTGGTCGACGTTCACCCCTAACCACGCGTCGAACGAATAATTTTCCATCGGTGGCTGTTCCACGACTCCCGGAGAAGGGAATTTCGAAAATAGGATGAAGCAAGGGAAACTCGATCAAAGGGAAATTTTTCGTGATCGATTGAAAGAAAAGAAACGTTGATGTTTTAGCTTTAAGTTCGTAGAGTTTAGAAAAGAGGGCTGCTAAAAGAGATCCATCAGGATAATAATAATAAGCTGCAAGAATTAGTGACAACGGTTTATAATAAAAATTGCGGAGACGTGAGTCAACGGAAAAGTAAAATTTACGGATTTTTTTTTTTTGGGGGAATTTTGGAATTGTAGAGTGAAAAATAAAAATAATAATCGAATCTGTTCTTAGAAACTTTTTCGCAGACACACGTAAAGTAGAATTGTACAATTATCGGAAATTAAGATTTATAATATAAATTATAAATCATATAGTATTACTATAATATTATAGTAAGTATAGTAGCGGACAAAAGTTTAAGAACAAAAGGTCAAAGAAAATAAATAGATTAATTAATAAGAAATAACAGTATAAATAAAATTTGTATTCTATGCTAATCAATAAATAGCGTTCTACCACAATGGCAATAAAAATTAGTAGATAAACAATATTTACGAACCGAAACATTATTTTTTACATTGTCCTTTCGTCCTTTCTTACACTTTTATCCCCTACTGTACTTTCTCAAGCTGATAAATTAAGAAACCTTCTCTCTTTCTTTCCCCGTTTATCTGTATATCTGTAAAAAGCTGCATTTTTGAAACGAATCTCACAGTTGTGACAGCAACAATCGTTGACTTTACTGCTTTCCGTTAGTATGCCATTCGAGTTAGCCGGAAAAACATCGTCGACATCCGAACGAACGCGAATCGATAGCCGTTGTCGAGGAACTGAAATGGCGTCGCAGCACCCTTTCTCATAATTCGTCGCGGCGCAGCGTTTCGATCTGGTCGAAGCTAACACTCGACACGGCTAAGGTTCGGCCGTCACGTAGCAGGTAATATGCAAATGACATATCGTCACCGGGAAATTTATTCATGGACGCGACCGCCCGCAGCTGCGGCTTCGAAGTTCCCCCGTCTACTCTGTGTGTCCCCGAAATTGTTGTAATGAACAGCCACGCTCGTGCAAAAGTTACTCCCAGCCCTCTCCGGGACCGCGGTCGAATTTCACAAGTGAAACAAATCTGTAGCTCGCGTAACTTTTATGGTTAGACGTGACACGAATCGTTTAGCGGCACTTACCAACAATTTAGCGTCTGCAACGTAAAGTTCTCAGGTATCATTGTAAACCGTTTAGATTCGCGTCGAACTTTTGAGCTTCGAGTTAGATTAAAACTTAAAAACAAAACGCCACGCTCTTTTATTTGCTTTTTTTTTAAATCATTGTAGAAAAAAGGTTCTTAAGATAATTCATTATTATTAACCCTTTGCATAGTAACTTCAAAAATTTTCAAACTCGAAATATTGACCGAAATTCGCCTATATCAAACGTTATTTCGTTTAGTTAAGTGATATACTCAAAATTTATATATATATTACTATTTAACTTCTGAATTTGACTGATGAACAAACTAAAGTTTGAAAATTTGAGAGACTATCAGTTGGTGACTGACAGTCACCTCTCTCGGGTGCAAAGGGTTAATATGAATAATGGCAAAAATCTATAGTATACAGTAAATTCTAATTCAACTATGCCACGCAACTCTATGGTTAATCCTCAGTTCTTTTTACGACTCCACAACTCGGTTTTCTATTCAACACTGCTCCTTTTCTCCTTCGAGGCAACCCTTATAAGTCTTTTCTGTGAGGGTGATTGCTAATTTATTGACGTGTGTATGTTTGTTTGTGTGAAAGAGATTCTAGAATGAACGCTCAAGAAATTAGAATGAGAAGCAATGTATGGAAAACAGGAAGGATGAAAATATGAGACGAATGGAGTAGAGAATGAAAAAATTGAATGAGGATCGTGAGTGTATACCTTTTGTTTAATGATTGATAGAGAATAGGACGTGTGAATGGGATCGGAAAATTATTACACCAAATAAATAAGTTTATATTTTTTAACATTGTTGTTTTCCTCAACATTTTCCTTATTCCACCCCGCACTCGCTAAACATTTCCGAAACATAGGTGAATTGTTTGTCGACAATGATTTCTTTTTATGGGCCTGGCTTTCGTCTAGTCAACCCACACTTTCACTTTTTTAGTCCTTAAAATTACGATACCACGTTTTTAAACATATTTTATGTTTGTGGATGTTTCCTTTTCGGCATTTTTTTAGTAATTGGTACTTTCTTGCAGCTTTCTCAGACGGAATCGTAAATTTACAGCTTCACTCGGAGACACGGAACGTATAACAGTTCTCTTGGTGGTACTAAATTTCTGACCGCTATGTTTAGAAATATTCGAAGTAATAACGTTACAGGTTAACGAGATACTACGATGTTACTATCCGTGGTGAACGTAAATTATCTTAGAGCTCTCAATCTCTCGGACACAAATAGCATTGGAAGACGTCGCGCGCTGAAGATCAAACGCCTCTGGCCTAACAAAGGAGCGTATGAGTTACGGCCCCCTATAAAATTCAATTACGCTAACAATTTTATTCACCAGCGCCGGTTTAATTGTCCACCAAAAATGATCGATCTTTGTTCTGCGTCAATTAGAACCTCTGGTCACCGCCCAATTTCAGATTAACGAAGGACACCCTATTGTTAGAATCTTATTGTTGGAATCTCTTAAATTCTGGCCAATATCAAACTAGAAGCTCGATCAAAAGCTTTCGCGTATTGTTAAGCTTGATGGTGAACAGATTGCATGCAGGAAACGTACTTTTACGTTTTTTTACAGTCCGTCACTGGAGTGCGGCTCACGTAATAATACGTATTTAATGGATTTGTGCTTGAGAAAATAGGGGAAGGTGGCCCCAATTTTCAAAATTGATCAAAAGTTGGACCAATTTTATACATTTCAGTATATACAGAAATAAAGGAAGTGTCGGTAAAAATTAAGTAGTCGAAAGAAATTTACTAATTGAAGTGTATCTTCAAAATAATACCATTTATTAAATTTTAAGAAGTATGTATAATCATGAAAAATGAATTAAAAAAAATCGTGTCGTCCGTCCAAATTGGATATGATAGTGGTGCAAATTAAGCTACCTTCTCCTAGTATTCACAAAAATGTCATTTTTTTTTTAAATAACAATAGAATATCCGGTTAAGTGTAAAATAGAAAAAATTTCGTCGAGGAAAACAAAACAGTTTTCGATTTATTATGATTTTATCGAATGACCAAACTCCCGCCGAAATTCACCAAAAAGACACCCGTTACATCTGTAAGTACGCAACGAAACACAACCGCATGCAACGTTTTAAACTTCCGCGATTTCGAAACGGCTAAATCGAATCGATACGAGACTTTTTAGTGAGTCTCGATCGTGGAATCGTTGATCACAACAGCAACGATTTCCTCCTCGTACCTTTCCCAACGGAAGGAAACGAGCCTCGAAGACACACCGAGGGGACAATTGAGACACATCGGTGTGCGCCGAGGAAAAAACAAATCGAACGCCTGGTTCGACACGGCCAACGCGAACAACACGCTTTTGGCATCGGCCGCGACACGCTCGGCTGTTGGCTTGCCGCTTGAAATCCGATATTTTTTTGGCCAGGACGCGCTCGTTCGTTTTATCCCCGCCCTGTCGAAAAGGATGAGAGATTGCGCCATGTTACCGCACGTTCCGTTGTAATTACGAATCGCGATGAAGGATTCGTCGCTGTGTGTTCTCGTTCCTTGTAAACACGCCTTATTTCTGTATCCAGCGCGTACGAAAGTATTTGAAAATGTATTTATTACGTTTATGGTGGATTTAGGGACAGTTGGATGATCATTGAGAGATATTTTATGTATGTAAAGAAAATATACTCTCTTCAAGAATTTAGCGCGCGCGTTTATGTCACCTGATAGCGGCCTCGTCGAGTAATCGAAAATGTGGCAGAATGATAACGCAGAAACAGATAGATAAGACAAAAGAAAGAACACATGGTAATAAATGTTATTAAGAATAAATTATATTAACTCAGTTATAAGTTAGAGTTATAAAAGAGAGACGAATAATTGACTTTACTTGTCGTTTCTCTTATTTTACAGGTAATTGGTGAATTTTGTATGTGTATATATTGTAAATAATAACATTAGTTGAAATATAACCTCTTATTTTACAGAGAAACAAATTTGGTTACTTATTCCGACAACTTCATAATATAAATTAATATTATATGTATACGATAAATAATAATATTTTTTGTTGTAACAAAAACGATTTAATATTGTTGCAACGTCGAAAGATTCATAATTTTTTGAAGAATCATTGGAATGAAAAAAATGTTCTAAAATTTTCGAAGGGAAATGTATGGACAGATGTTTCGTTACGGTAAAATTTCGTTTGGTTCATGGGTATTTTAGAAATATTATATTTGTATTTAATACGCTGGGTTTTGGTCAATCAGGTTTTACATGTGTTTACATTGAAAGCTATCAATTTATGATACCAAGTGTATAAATATGCGGCGAGATTTTGAGTGATATTTTGAATTCCGACGACGATGTACATCGATATTACAAAGTAAACAAATTTATATGTTACTACCATACCGATGGTGATAATTTTTGGCACGGAATCATCCACGAATTGCCTAGTGTGACGAGAAAACACAAACAACTACTATCTTCTACCCCCTTGAAATAAACATTAATCTAAATTATTAGAAATTCCCTTTGCTTTTATCTCTATCAAAAAGAAACTCCATGAAAATTCTGTATTTTTATGAATTCCATCAATTGCATTTTTATTAATTTTTAATAATTCCATCTGCTTCAAACCTACATACAATATTTGATTAACATTTTTAAAATTCTTATTATCTTTATTTCTTTTCTATTAAATTCTTATATTCCTTAATAAAATAATTATAATTCATTATTTTTAATAAATTTTTTCTTTTATACACTTTTTTTTACTTTTATTTTTTTCTCTTTACTTGTGTCTATATGAATGTATGAAGGACTATGCCCGTTAAATACTAAATAAATAAATAAATATTCACCCCTTCATTTTTCTATTTCACGAAATCGATCACCACTCTCAAAAAAAAAAAATTAATTAATTTCTGAAACACCTGCTGACAGAACTCCTTCGTTTCTTTGAATTTCCAAAGACAAGTCCATAAGAATTGAACTCTCGAATATCCATCGTCGCCAAAACCATCCCGAATTTCCCGAAGCGCCCGAACCTCCATTTCACCCTCGGGGCCAAAGAGGAAGCGGAGCTTTCAATCGGAGCATTAAGTTGTAGCTTCCAGTTCCGGGAAGGCGTGTTGATTACCGTGCAACGTGTCCCCAGGAAACAATACGGACATTTTATAGCCGTTGGTGTACAACCGGCACGGCCCCCTTATACTTGCCGGGAACAATGGGCATTATGTAGCGCGGCGCACGCACGGAAATGGCCACCCCCCTGGACTTGTTCGAACTAGTTGTAGCTCGCTGTTCAGCTGTGCCCGTTGACGAGCACGGAGCGCAACAATTACGCTAATGCATTGTCCTCGGCTCCTTCGTCTAACGACTCTAAACGATCGACGCTACGCGCCCTTTCGGCCGATTCAATTAAGGGCGACCTCGGGACAACGGGAAGTTCGATCTTAAATCTTCTGCAGCGCGACTCGCTGTCTCACGATTTATCGAGGCGCGATTCGTCGAAAGTCGGCTGAACGAGTAACTGAAAGGATCTTTGGCAGTGTCTGATGAACCCGTTGTACTCGAAAGACGATTCTCAGTCGTCGAGTGGAAACGATTTCCGAAGATTTTGAGATGCGAGATACGGAAATTAAGTAACATTACGATTTGCATATAATAAAATTTAATTTAGATAAACATTTTTACAATTATACATCTTAAAACTATTTTTATAATTTTATAATTATATAATTGGAAGTTAATCTTGAACGTCGCCTCTTGAGTGAAAAGGATTAATACCGTTCGTTTTGTACTATAAGCTTTCGGAATATAAAACTGGATTGTTCAGAGTTTACAGTTTGTTTGAAGAAGCAGGCGATTAATTAAATTATTTGAAATATCGGTTTAATTCAGAATTTGGTACCTTAACGATTTCAATCAAAATTATTGAAAATTTTATACTTAATGTCAAATAATATCATACAACATTTTCTCCGATAAAAATATCTCTTTTGTATAAATAGAGAAAAAGATTCTGAAAACGGTGTCTCACACGATTTATCATAAAAACAGCTTAATAAATTGTCGAAGCGGTGAAAGAATTTTAAATAAACTTCCTTAATCCAGAAAATATCGTATCATTCGGTACTTCAATTTTATTGGTATTGCTTTGGAGAAAAATAAAGACTCGGCAGATGGGATTCCAGCCATAAGTAGAATACGCACGGTAATAGTCAGACAGCGCGTTCAGACCCCCCGCGCAATAAAGGTACAATTGGGAGCAGCACTCACCCGTATCGTTGTCTCCTGGAACACCAAGACTATCGCTATTGTCATTGATGAAGGCCTCCGCCGTCGACGTGAAGGTCTGAGGTGATAGTGTGAGGTCCGGCCCGCTCTCACTATCGAACAGCTCCAAATTCCCGTTACCTGAACAGAAGATAAGATACCACGTTAATTACACCGACTCAACGTAAGATTAAACACGTTCTGAAAAATCGAAAAAGCGTATAATAACAATCTCAATAACAAATGTTATTTCAATGTTTAAATATCGGATTACATTATAATCATTAGACGTGTGTTTAACCCTTTCGCTACGAGCGGTGACTATAGTCACCCCGTGAAATTTTGTGAACAGAGTATTATTGCATTATGCAATAATTTTTTAACCCTTTCCTTTCTACGACTGACTACAGTTACGCTCTGCGTAAGACTCCACGGTATTGAACGTACGACGGATAATTACAATTGTTCCATAAGTACACACTTTTGCCGTGGCAGCTTGTTCAGCGGGAATTGCTTGCCGAAAAATCCTCCCGTCGCGAGAGGGTTAATAGAAATGTAGAAATCTTTCATTAAGTTGTTAAATCGTTTAAAAATTAATTAATTCCCGAATATTGCTCAAACAATTTTTACAACGTTATTCTTCTTACACTTACTAATTTGAGAATTTGAAAATATTGCAAAATTCTGTTCAAATAAATTTCAAAACGAATCACAGTAGTATGATGTTTCTAAATTTGGCTGAAACAAACACCGATGAACAGATTGGTAGACGAGTGTGGGATCATTTTCTTCATTTCCGTGAACACCCTTGCCCCTGCCCTCGTTCATACGACCGCGCAACACGGAGAAATGAAAGCGCGTTCGTCGTTAAGATTTTATTCGATGCCAGCTTGCTCGACATCGAGGTTGGCAAGCGGCGTTGACAGATGGACAAGATTCTTCGCGCGTTACGAAGGGCATAGCTCAAAAATAATTGGCTTCGTTTGTTGCGATATAATCCGATCTGATCCCACCGACTCATCGTCCACAGCTATCACGTGCGCGAGTTCTCGTTTTTCTCAATGAACAAATTAATTATTCCGCGTCAAACTTCCTCGTCTAATCGTGATAACGAAGAACAAACAGCAGGCTTATTTAATATTCTGCATTCAATATTTGACGTATTACTTTACGGATACTAGACACGGACCATTGTTGTACCGAATGAAATGATTACGAAATTTAATGAAAATTGAATGGCTTCGCAAATTAATTTCCCGCAGGAATTAATTAATTAATCGATTCGTTTCTATTGTCCGTCGCAATTAGAACCCTCGTCAAGGTAACGCCGAATGAAATTTTATTTTATTTTTAATTTTCGTCCTATCGGTTTAACCAAGTATTACCTCCGAATTATTCCCGCAAACTATTCACCTTTGCAAATTACCATTCTCCGATTAAGCAACATTCCAATGCTTCTTCAAGCCCTTTCGACAATCCCGACGGAATTTCAGTAATTTCCTCAAAATTGTCTCAGAACACAGACGACGAAACTCAGTAAACTCACGGAAAAAGCGTCTATGACATACACACAACATAGGTTGGCAATTAAGTTCCCGTCGTTTTTTTAAAAAAGAAAGACGATTTCTACCTTTTTCTATCTCTTTCAAATGCCATGCACAGAGTTTTTTTTCAATATCGATGCAGAATTGAGAGCTTGATTGAACTCGAAACCGGATGATATCTACCAACGAGATATTATAAAATCTTGTTGATCGTTGGGCAGAAGTTGCAAACGAGAACGGAGAATAAACTATTGATTAATTAGTTGTTAATTTTTATCAAACAATAAATTTTTAAAAAATTGAAAAAAAAAACGGCGGGAGCTTAGTTGCCAACCCATTATAATACGTGATCGTGACACAGTTTACAGCGAGTTGATCGATCAATTTCGTCGTGAACGTGGGATACAGAAAGGGTTGAAGTCTGGCAACAGGGCTGGAAGGATTAAACGAGAACTCCTCCGGTATGAGACGAGTGTCGCTTTCGCATATTCCTCGGCGCACTGACAACAACGCTGAAGCACTCTTACGAGAACTAGCAGCCAGTCGAGGATCTCTCGAGACCTTAGGTGGCCTTCGCGATCCGAGGACAACTGCTGCCAAGTGGTAGCAAACTTTGACTGTGGATTTTAGGTTACGAAGCCCGTCACACGCTAAGCGACCTAAACTCCGTCCCTCCCCCGCTTGTCAGACCCTTGTTACAACCGTCTCGGTTCACTCGATTATGCCGCGCGTCGACGACCGGCTCCCGTCGACCACGACCGGTTCGAGGAATCGCGAGACACGACGCGTTTTCGTGGCAACATACAAGGGAAACGCAACAATCGCGATGGAACCACGGTTGAGGTACTAGTTTGTCGAAGAAACAAACGATTTAACTACCAAGACCGGTCAAAATGACCAATTCGTAATTTTTCATGTAAACTTTGTAAATTTGTCGTGATACCTACAACTTTGGAAATTTACTATGATCTTTACTGTAATCGTTATGGTTTATTTCCCTTGTGTTAGGTATTTTTTAAATATAATTTTCAATCTGATTTCTTCATCAGAAATGAGTATGCCCTAATCACCCGTCGGTAGGTTTAGATTTAAGAAACAAAAAGCAGAGGAGATTGATAAATATAGAAGGTTAAGCATCGGTCAAGTGTGTTGGTGTTAAAACTTTAATGCATTCTAAAAACGGAATAATCACTTCGGCCTGTAAACGGATTAATTAGAGTTGCTAATGAATAATCTGTTACTTAGACCATAGGTAAGCTATTTGTTTTAAGAAAAGTAACGTTAATAAGTAAGGAGAAATATTTTGTACACGAAGCAGTATCCTATATAAAATGTTAAATAATATTTAAATATTTATTACAGAATGACGAGTGTATTACAAAGTCTTCTTCCATGTCTAATTTATTTTCCGTTCTATATATTCTATTTTGTATTCGTAATGACAAAATATTTAACAGAGGAAACCGAAAAATTGGAGAATTTCGAATTTCGCAAAGAAATCAGCGACCGGCCGCTGTCGCTTACGCAATTATACGTTTGACGTATGTTCGAGGTGCACACAGGGCATTACATACCCATGTCAGTCCGGTTCGACATCGGTCGTGTACACGATTCCCGTCGTAGACGAGCATTCCCGTTAATTCAAAGCGACGGTATGCATCTCGCGGGGGATTAATATATTCCAGATTATCCGTCCGCGTTTGCGTTAATGCTCGCGCCGTTGGGTTAGTTAAATATGTAAATATAAGCGGCCTCGGCCGTGCCGGACGTTATCCGCGCTTACGAGAGATCGATGAATCACACGCGAGCGCACACAACACGATGCAAAACGCGAACACGAGCCAACAGAGACGCGCATGCCGGCCATTTTCTGATACTCCATTTCAATTAGAACTCCGACTCCTATTATCGTGGTTGCAAATGCTGAGAATAATTAAAGATTTCGTCGAGAAGACCGATCATCTTCTGACGCGTCAAATACCCGTTCTTTTATCTTAAAAAAGCTGTTGTCCGCGGTTTTGCCTGCCCGAAAGTACTTTGATTTCAATTTTAGCTATTTTCGAGAGATGTTGAATTTTGCAAGCCCTTAACCACAATTTTTACCAAAAAAGTTAAAAATCGGCGGAGTTTCAAACTTTCATCCGTTATTTTAACTTGGGGTTGATTTTTTAAAAATATTGAAACGTGTATTTCTTTATTTCTAACCAGAAAGGAAAACTAAATACTAGTTTTTATATTGCTTGCTTCAAAATCGGTGGAGTTTCGAACAATTTTTGAAACCCCTGTTTAACCCCCTGGAATATCAAAAAATCCTTTCTTAGCGAGTGTCTACGTCATAAAAGGAATCCATTGAGCAAATTTCATGTTTCTAGTTTCAGTGGTTTAGTCTCTGAGACGATGAATCAGTCAGTCAGTCAGGACATCACCTTTTATATGTATAGATTACACGTAGAAGCAGTCGAAATGAAAAAGGAAGATTTGCTTTCCAATAAAATTCGAACTGCTAAACATTCCAAAATGTATTGTTTACTATTCTCTTCAAGCCCTATTCCGAACACCCTCAATATTACCTTAATAATTGAAAATTCGAAAAGAGACCTACGAAAAGTACAAATAATCAGACCAACAAATCAACCAACCTAACACATTTATCCAATCCATCGTCGACAGCACCGCAACGCGAACGAGCTACGCGAACGAGCTACGCGAAAGGAGTCGAGAGCGATAAAAACGAATGCCAGAGAGAAAGAAGAAGAAGAAGAAGCAACGTGCATGCACAACGGGTGATCACCAGCCGTCCAGCCTACAATCGCCATCCCCAAGGAACAAAAAGGACGGCAACGGGGGGTGGCGATCCGGAATTAAAGTTCCGCCGCGAAGTTATTAACAAACGAGACCGCCGCGTTATCTCGCGGATCTTTCGCCCCCCTGAGAACGAGAGAAAAACAGAGGCCAGGATGGTAGCGTTCGAAGACAACAAAGGGATGATCACCGTTACCCGGAAGGTGGGTACCCGTTGGTCGGGAAGAGGGGCGAGGGACGGGGAAGAAGCAGGAAGAAGAGCGGCGATGCTGGAAGGAAGCGGCCGCGTAACCGAGTTTATTCAACGCGCGAACGAAGCCCAGATATTAATTTTCCCGATGTACATATATGGATGAGTTCCGACTGGGCCAACGGTGCGGGGAATGAGAAAGAGGGTTGCATGGGGGGGGGAAGGAGAAAGGGAGTAAGGGGAGGGAGAGAAAAAGAGAGACAGAAAGGGAGACATACAGAGAGAGATAGAGGAAGGGTGACAGAGAAAGGGGAGGAGGAGAAGAGAGAGAAAGAGAGACAGAAAGGGAGACATACAGAGAAAGATAGAGAAAGGGTGACAGAGAAAGGGGAGGAGGAGAAGAGAGAGAAAGAGAGACAGAAAGGGAGACATACAGAGAGAGATAGAGAAAGGGTGACAGTGAGAGGGAAGGAGGAGAGGAGAGAGAGAAAGGGAGACAGAGAGAAGGGTGGATGAGAGGAGAAACGGGAGAGGAGAGACGGGGAGGAAGAGAGAGAGAGAGAGAAAGGGACGGAAAGGGCGGAAACAGCCACCGGTAGCCACGATGGCGATGATGCTGGAGGTGGACCCAGGTCGGAGGAGAGAGAGCACATAGATGTAGCGAGAGGTGGGAGAGGCGGTCGTACAGAATGGCGAAGGGTGGTTAAATTGCTATCGATCCCCTTCCCCCCTCCGGTTTCGCAAATATCGTTTACCTTACCCTTGCAACCCTTCTAAAATCCCATCCACGCTAGCCCGCCAGCCGCCATTGACGCGGAGGAGAGCACGATTTCGTTCCACGTATCGTTCCAACGCCACTGGCTTTTTACGGCAAGTCGCCGTTTGGAAGGAGGATCGTGGAACTTCCGCCGGATGGGTTTTTGACGAGCCCCCCTCCAAGGCTTTGTCTTTGAAAATCGAGTGGAAACTCGTGTACGAGGGTGGCTCGAATTGGGATCATCGGGGATAGGGATATTAGACGTCCAGCGAAGTTTTTATACACGCTATGGTTTCCACGTGTCGTATGGTGTAGCATAGAGGGATCGTGTAATTGCGTATTTTTTAATCTCTCCGTTGAACGAAAACGTTTTTGTTAGGTTACGTTTATATGTTGAAGTTTTCAACGATTCCTAGAAGAATCTATTGTATGTTTTGACGGTTTCTCGGAAACAAAAGCTCGTTGTGTGAGATACGAACGGTGGATAAATATTCTAATTTGTTTGGAAATACAAAAAAGAAAATAATACCGCCGTGGCACAATAAATTAATGTATTATAAATCAGCATCGCTTTGTATCGCGTTGCAGAATTTATATTTTTCACAACGATAGAATCTCTGATAAAAAGAAAGAAAAAAAAAATCGGATGAAAATGTAATGCAATAAATACTCGTTTTCTATGCATTCGCGTTGAACGAGTGAATTGAAATATACAAAGCAACGCAATCGAGTTTCACCTCCGGTTAAACGAAATGTTCGTTGCATTAGCGAACAAAAGTAAGCGTTCGCGTGCCTCGATAAAAGAGAATTCAAATCCGGGTTTTTTTCTCTGTTTTGTTTTCTCCACCACCACCACCCTCCCCCCCCCCCCCCCACCCCCATCCAACCCATAGTCATTATTTCCAAGCGGGACAGGACCGCGTCGAGTATTCCGAGCAGCGTGCAAACAAAAATTTTAATCAAATTGAAATTAATAGTGGTGGACGCGTGTCCGAGCTGCTACGGGGCCGAAAACATTTTCGGTGCCACACGCTTTTCTATGCGCGATCGATCGATTCCAATATTCCGGGGCTCGCAAATTTTGTTTACCTTTCGGCAGCTGCGCTGTCAGGTCTCGATCCTGTCAGATAGGCATGCGTTATCAGTCGGATAAAGGCTCGAAGCTCTACGTGCTGACAATTACGATCGACGATATCCTCGTTCGATACTTTTTTTCAACCTTTTTCCCGTTTTTTGGGGGGATTCCTTCGTTCTTTTTTTTTCTCTGTTCTCTCCGCGTTCCAACGGATCGACGATGTAAATCGTTTTCATTTTTCTCTGGCGCCCGTTAAATTTACCTGCGACAAGGTCGCGCCAACAACGGTCAATTGCTACACTGTTAACATCGACGATCGTGCTGTCACGAAGAATTACGGAATACTTTATCTGACGGTACGCAGTGACGAGTGACCATCGGTGACTGACACCGTTGTCTCGTTCATTGTTGTTCATTCGTTCATTACTTTTCGTTTGAACTGAGAGAAGCGCACATCGGTAGGAATTAATGGGAGATTAATGTTTTGAAAATTCTCTGAATCTGATTAGATTTAAGGAAAACATCGAGGATCCTATATTTTTATGTAAAGACGACGCTTAGGAGCTTTTCATCTGCCAGCTAACCGTAAAATTATAATAGCAGTTTATTACAGTAATAAATAACAACGTAATTATCGTTTCACAGTAATAATAAATAAGAGAATTATAACAATAAGACGAACAATAATAATTATTTACTAATACTTAGCCAACCGAACGGGGAGATCACCCATTTTTTCCTTAACAAAGCCATTGATTTTATTTACTCTTATTATTAGCTAGTCTTGAATAAGTCTTATTCACGGTTCATCAAATGGATTTTCTACTTTTCCAAAGTACAATTTTTAATTAATTCAACACTGGTCCAAGACTAACCACTAACAAAAATGGATAGAATCAATGGCAGTGCTTGGTCGAGGAAAAAATTGGAGATCTCCCCGTTCGGTTGACTAGATGTTAATACAACCGCTGTGATAATAAATGATAAGTGCGTGTTACTTTATCAAACCTTGAAATCGCTGCCATCCCTTATTAAATAAGCAATCGAAATTTTTAATTCAAACAAAATTAATATTCTCCGACTCGATCGAACAATATCGAAAGCTACACCGAACTGGTTTATTATCGTAAGCCATTCGATTCGAGATCAATACTATTATTAGACTCTTGCAAAGTGGTGTTGTACAGTCGAGCACGAATAACATTGTCGGGTTGAATTTTAAATTTCTGCCCCGTCGTCTATAAAGTTGCAAACATAAACGGCCGCTATACGTAAAGCTAACAAAATATGCGAGCGGGAGTACACAATTTACATAGCGGTTTTGTTTGGCCGTTACGCGGAATCGAACGGGTTGGCTTCACCTATACACCCCCCCCCCTACCCCTCTTCCAGCCCCCTTCACTGTAAAAGATATTCAGAATCACGCAGCCGCGGTCGACTCTGGGATTTTATGAAAAATATCGCGTTTCACCGCTCGATGAACAGAGCTCCCGGCGAATCTCGCGGCGCACGCCGACCGTAAATGAATTCGTTCGTCAAACAGTAAGGATAAAACTTGCCGGTTCGAGATTTCAAATACGCGGGATAAACATCGAGCCCGCTACAAACATCCTCGAGAACGCAAGCCGACGAATATGATCCCGCGTTTTCGGCTGCATTACTCCGTTATTAGAGAGAAGTCGATATACGAATGTTTATTTAACTAATAAAATTGAGGGACTTCGAACAAGAGACACATCGAGCCTGCAAAAATTATTTTGCGTATTTCAATGTTTCGAGTGTTTGCGATAAATGTAAAACTGACGTAACAGCAATTTCGCGGTAATTAAAACAGATAGTTTTTTACACACTTGATACAGCAAACGGAGGATGAAATGTATTTAAAGAAAGTCATTTAAAATAATTTCAAAGTTTAACCCCTTGGCATACAAACAAAACGGAATTTGATGCTTTCGAAAAATACCGTTTAATTTGTCTGAACTGAACGGTTATGTGCAAGCTTGGAAACAGAGCAGTTAATTCTGAAATTCTGTTTGAAAGGGGAGAGTGTGGAGCATTTTGAATATTCTAAACAAAACAGAATCGACGCATGAATGGAAGAATTGAATAATCCAATGATATAGTAAACGACGTCCATCGAAGACAGTTTTTGACATCACTGACTACAACGGCATGATGAAAGGAATAACGTCTCCCAGACGTCATTGTACGTCAACGGGTTAACAACCGCCTGTTTTACACATAAAATGAACAATCGTTTCGAAACTCATTTGCGTATCTTAATCTCTAAAACACCCTCCAAATCCTAACCTACTAGCTCGGTCTCAAATTCAATCAACTTCTACTTAACACGAACAGCTTCCGTTTTCGAGAGATAACCCGGGCAACACAGTCGGTCGAAAATATGGAACCTCGTGTCCAACGGTTCGCCCAAAACTACCCTTACCCTTCCTCCCCTGCGCTCAAGGAACGGTCCTCCGCAAGCAGCAACCCGAAACAAGTCGCCGGGACAGCGGGTCCTCGGCCGAAGGTAGGTTTCTTTAAGCCGGCGATATGCAAATTGCATTAAGTGTTCCGTGTACACTGTATCACGGCCGGCATTACGAAACTTAAGCCGTAGCGCGCAAGTGTCGCGAGCTGCGGCTGTGCCTTCCCTCCCTTTGTGCAGACTAAGCCCCCGGCCATTATCTCCCCGGCCAGCAGCGAAGGACTTGAACCCCGTAGACGTTCCCTCCGATCCCACCTTCGCGTGTCCTTGCGAATTCCCTTCCACCCCCAATCCTTACCCCTACACCCTGCACCCCCGAAGGGACTTTGGCCCTCGTTCCCTCTGTTTCGCTGATCCGCCGGAAGCGGGCTTGGTCGACGGACGTTTCCTCGCGAAATATTTCTCCAGGGCAGCTTGCCACGGATAATTAAACGACTTAGACTTAGGGGACCAAGACGATGGACCCGGCCTGATGAACCGAGACACCACGGGACTCTGGCCCCGGCTCTTCCAACTAGCGCGAGGATGCTGACTTGGGCAAATTGCTCGGTCGACGGGATAGAAAGCAGTTTAGGGTGACTTTCCGGGTAGCCCCGGCGAGAGTTTATGGGGTGCGGGCTGGCGGGACGCGAACGGCTGGTTTTGAAGCTTGGTCGGGTTTTTGAGATCGCCGTTAGGTGTATGGAACGACGCTTACCGCTGTCGGATGGGTTATCGTTCGTCGATAAGAGTGATTCAAGGGATTAGATGTATCGGTAGTTTTGTGGGGATAATTTATTCTTACAATAATTTTAAGAACAAAATTGAATATAAGAATTGATGGAATATAGCGGATCGTACGTTGTTTAATTTCATCGAAAAGAACTCTCAATTTATAATAATAACTTTATTAAATGGGCAAAAACCCTTTGATATACAATACACTTAAATAATTAAACTTCCTTCGAGTTTACAGAAGAATTGTTTCTCCGCGTAAAGCCAAAGAATAGAGCAGGCTGTCGGTAACAGTTTCTTTAGCCATCGCTCAAAGTTAATCAGACCTTTTAGTGAAATGAAAACAAGTTGTCGTTCTAGGACAAAAATGTCCCGAAGAACAAAGCAGGGTTAAGTGTAAAATTGTTTCTACTCTATTATAAACAAAATACGTCAAATCCGAATATCATCAATTAGGATAGTGTGTACATAGTCGAGGATAACGAACTGAGGGTAAAAACGGCCAACAGTGAATCTATAACATAGTCGAATAAACGTTGTCGAAGAGTCACCTCGAAGTTCTGAGTTTTATTGTCTACTAAAACCGTTCCTTCCGATTTAAGCATCCTCACATTACGAAGCAGAATCGCTGAATTAGTAAATCGCTATTAGGCACCAAAATCATTTCTTCCTATCCCCACGAAGAATTGGCGAAAAAAGAAGAGTAAGCGATCAAAGAAGAAGCTACCCCACGAAGAATTGGCGAAAAAAGAAGGGTAAGCGATCAAAGAAGAAGCTACCCCACGAAGAATTGGCGAAAAAAGAAGGGTAAGCGATCGAAGAAGAAGCCAGCCCACGAACATCGTGGCTAGCTGTCGCGTTATCATGCGGGGCTGACAGGTGATCTAGCGGAGGCAGTCGAGCGGTGTCGACATTAGTTACTGGGTCGATCCGGGCGTGCACAAAGACGGCCTAATCGGCGCAGATGAGACGGGCAGGGGTAATCACGCTCACGGCCCAATAATCATACCATTATAATTAATGCGCCGCAATTAAGGCGGTAATATAGGACGGCCGACAATCGGGCCGTGATTGTCGATTAAACGTTTTCGCAGCGCGAGGCGGCGCACGTTTATCGGCGCGCGGACGCAAGCGTCTCCCTCGTTCCCCGCGAGCAACCCAGAGGCTCGTTACACGACACACTCCGCTGGAAAATGCGACCTTTTGGCGGCAGGGCACCACGCTCGCATTAGGGTAATGGAAGGGTTTAGATGCGGCTTAAATGGAGGGTCGTGTAACGATCAACTTTCAGCTGGGATATGACGGGTATTTTATTTCGTTTGCGCCCTCACCATTCCGTTGGTGCTCGAATAACAGCGTACGCTTTGGGGGCTAAGAGGACACTGCACTTATCACAATGACGCCTGTTTTTCGAATTTGTACGGGGAACACGGATTGATTCGAATTTCTTACGTTTCTTGGCGAGACAAAGGTAGATGTTAGGAAACAGTACAGATGCGGTGAAATGTTGAATTTTTGGTGATAAATGTGACGCGTGAAACGCTTTTTGCACAGATTGCACGAAAAATAGATGGAAGAGAAAAATGTGTGATAGATAATCAACTTCGCATTTTAAGCTAATTAAATTAGATAGATTGAAATTTTCAACAATAATAGAGATGTTTCCAAGACCATAAATTTATGAATACAATTAAATCTCTATTTGCATACGTATAGATGCGGTGAAATGTTGAATTTTCGGTGATAAATGTGACGCGTGAAACGCTTTTTGCACAGGTTGCACGAAAAATAAATGGAAGAGAAAAATGTGTGATAGATAATCAACTTCGCATTTTAAGCTAATTAAATTAGATAGATTGAAATTTTCAACAATAATAGAGATGTTTCCAAGACCATGAATTTCTGAATACAATTAAATCTCTAGTTGAATACGCAAAGTTTATGGTACAATTACGGATTAACTGGTCATTTTTAAGCGACAGTTTTAGCAGAAATTTTATTTGTCGCAAAAAACGGATTCACTCATCTTGCCCAACGAGGAGGATGAAAGACTACGCTGGTGGTCCGCATTGCAAAAATCACAGGGTCTATTTTCGAAACCGAGCGACCGTGAAACGCATTCAAATTACGCGCGCAGTGAAATCGCGTGGGAATACACCACGTCGAAGAATATTCCTAGCCCGATGTTTTGGGAAATCTCGATGTTTGGACATTGTTCGTGGGATCTCGGGAAAACAATGGAACCTCGCGGTCGGTTACGAGCATCGTTCATTTCAAAATTTGTTCACCGAAACCTTCTTTCTTCTTAACCGTAGATTGACTAGAAAAAAACTAAAAAATATGGTAGGAACACAGTCGAAACAACAGTCTTATTTCAATCACTTAAATTCCGTTATTCAAATTTTCACGAAAACAATTTCCACGTTTTCGTGTAAAAGAAAGAAACTAAAATCCCATATGCTATTTTACCAACAGCAACGTTCACTTACTAAAGTTAGTCAATAGCAATAACTAATATTAGATAGTCCTGTAATAAAAATTCCCAACTCCCCAAAATTCCTCTTTCACTGCTGTCAACATGCAAAGCGATTCCTCCGCGTTAAAAATAAAAATAAAAAAGCAATAAAAATCTCTGCTTCGCGTTTACGCAAAGCTGTTTCCAGACTTCAAACGCTATAACGAGTATCACGAACAGCAATCCGTTTCAAGCTAAACTCTCGAACGGGGCGCCAGTTAATCCCCATAACGAGGAAGCCCGTGAAACAGCAAAGTGTGCGGCTCAAATCGACCTGAAACAACGAAATCTTTAAAACGACGCTAAGTAGCGAACCGAATGAAACGGAATGATGAGACCCCCTCCAAAAAAAAAACGAGGAAGCGAACACAGCAAAAAAAAAACAAAAAAAAAACCGGAAAAATACAAAAGAAGAAAGGTGAAAGAGAAAAAGAATACCGTGAGACGGGAAATAAATTGGATTACAACGTTCTCGACAAATGGTCCGCTACAAAGAGACGTACAAAGGAGAGACCGAAGGTAAATAATGGAGCTGAAAAGAGGACGGAAGAGCTACCCCGGGAAGGACGACGCGAATCGCTGGTAGGGGGGAGAATAAAGGGAAAAAATAAGGGTAACGCGCGAGGTGGGGTCGGCGGGGGTTGCACACGTACGTTTAAACAGGGGAAGCGAAACGGCGGGTGCGGGGGAACAGAGAAAAAAGAATAACCGTAACGAACTTGGTGCAATAAGAATCGCAAGGTAACGGGCTCGCCGGTATTATTTCGGTAGCGAAGTCAATTTGCAATCAGCGGTGCAGCCGTTCTCCCCTCGTTTCCACCGGAACGAGTATAGTCCGTATTTACTATAATGCGATAAGAGGCGAGCGGTATCGTACATTTAAATGAGACCGGCCCCGCGCGCTCCAACCTTCCTTTCTTTATTTCCTGCGCCCCGTCTCGTCGCTCTTTCTTAATCCGGCGCGAGGCTCCGCTTCGTTGGCTGCCACGATAAAAATGACGAGAGGGCAGCCTGGAAGATTATGGAAACGGTGGAGGTGCAGGTTGGTTTGACGGCACGAGATCGAGCGAAGACGTAAAACGTTTGTCAGCGACGCACACGTATAATCCGTCGTAAAATTTGTTCTTTTCGTTTCAGTGTGTAGGGAATGGATCGGTGTTTTGTGAAAGATTGACGTGAAATTACGACGGTGTTAAGAATTAACAGTTTGCCGACTACTGGTGGTTTAACATACACACACATTTGGTGTGAATGCATTGCCGATGATTTTATTATTAAACGATATTTTGTTCGCGTGTTTAATAATTTAACCCTACTGTCCCGAACGGTACACATATGTACCAGTACTATTTGAAAATTATATGTGTATGAAAACGTGTTATTTATGATCAATCTAACGTGATAGGCATATTTTTATTACTATTGGATCAATATTTACACTCCGGAACGAAAGGGTTAATATTTCTTTAGAGTATAAAAAGGTCTTATGTTACCTTCGTATAAAGGAAGGTTATAAAATTTACAAACAAAGCATGTAAATAGCCGATTAACAGCTAATAGCTGTCGATAAAGTGATAAGATTCGGAAAAATTTCGTTGCATAAGAAATGTTAAAATATCCATTTGTTACATAATGTAAATTTTTCATGTAAAATTTTTAAGCTGTTCAGAATATTTTCTTGTTTATACTTTTTCGAGTTATTTGAACCACGAAGAGTAACTTCATCCCTTAAAAAGAATATTTTGCATCCTTCTTTAGTTTAAAAATTACTAAGCAGATATAAAACGATTCCGTTCTTAACAAATATCAAATTCTTTTCTTCCTTGACGCATCCCCGACACTCGATTACCATCATTCGTACAGAGAGAGAGAGAGAGAGAGAAACAGAGTGCTATGAAACGTTCCTTGAGTTGAGGGATGTTTAAATAAAAAATGAAGTATAGCGTGGGAGTAAATTGACCTTCCGCCGAAAATAAATCGACAATGCAGAATGCTTAGAAATGGTCGCATGCATGGCAAATACAACCGTAAACGTGTTCGTTTAACAAGGGCAAAAATACGAGCGCTGAATACAGAGAGAAGTATAAAGTTGCGGGGGTTGGAGGAAAAACGTCGACCGCCCAGCATCTCGAATATTTAAATTCATAAATGCGGGTCCGTTCTTCGAACCTAGCTCTCCTACTTTCTTTGCAGAAGAATTCCACCTCGATTTGCTCGATCACCGTGAAGTATCTACGGGCAACAGCTAGATCGCGTAAAAATATCCTGTGCTTTGATCGCAAAAATTATTTATCTTTTATAACTTTGACAATTAACAACTAATCTTTAATAATACCTTTAACAAGATAACTTTAATCGATATCACTAATAATTTTGATAATCAATCATTTAATACGTGCAAAGTGAACTGTTTTGAAAAAGAAAACGAAATTAGGTTTTCCAATTGTTAAAAATGCTAGTGCTAATGAAACAAAAAGGTTTGTTTATTATTAAAGTTAATTCCAAACGATTCAATCACGTTCTCCATAGAGTCGCCGAGTGCGACTTCTGACAAAAATGATGTTTCTTCTATTTACGAAGAAGGAACCAGAATATCACTATACGTATTACGCACAGAAATTCGTAACGTTTAACGCATCACTGTCCGTTTTAATTTCGTCCACGTTCCTTACGTTTAGGCTGACAAAAGGCTCCGGAACAATTACCCAGCTGAGTGTACAGAAGCTAATTAGAGTCTGAGATGCGTGCAACACGGAAGCCCCAGAGTCACGGATCAAGTCTTTGCTGTCGCGACGAGAAACGTCAAGGGGAAGACACGGTAAGGGATGCGCGCTCTCGCGACGCTCGAGTGGGCAATTTGTCTGAGGTCGTATATCCGTTTTCCCTAAAATAACAACTTGACCAGAGCATTGTATTTGCGTTCGACGAATGGAACAACAGCAATGAGACACTTAACAACAAAATGATTAAAATTTGGTACATAATCAATAACGACGTTGGTGGAATTAATTTTTCTATGAAATTTTGTACATAATATTCATATATTAATTTATACGTTATGGATGATCTCGGTATATAGATCTGCGAACAACGATTTATTGAATAATTACAGGGAGGGAACTTCGCGAGAAAAAAATTTCATTTGTAGGTAACGATTGTAATGAATGTTGTAATCTGTAACATTTTTGAAGTAAACTTCAACGTAATGGATTTTAATAAAACTTTATTTAAAATTTTAGAGAACGTCGGGAGCGTAGATAAAATTGTTTGAAACACACTGGGAAACTGTGCTTTGTAAATGAACGTAAACTTTTTTTGTTGAAGAGATAGAAAGAGAGAGAGAGAGAGCTTTGTTTAAATTTCAAATAATACGTTTTTAACAGGAGTTTACATTTCTGGCGAGTTCAATATTTTATTCGGAAATTACAGTAACAGTTCCGTACTTTTACAAAAAAAGTTTGAAGTAGCGATTGATGGCTACTATGAAACAGGATTTGAAAAGAGAAATTTTTATTCAGAGATAACAATAGTGGATAATGCTGAAACATATCACCTAGGGGTAACGTTTGCCCTAGATAGAACAAGAATGATTGTAAACATAGCAACGTAGCACCGAAACACCTATCCCTTCAAAAATACAAAACCATACTCTAAACACCGATGAACACCTCTGCCTTTCACTGTACAATTAGCATACCCACTCCGCCACCAAACTCAATAAACCACGAACACGAAACCGTGAACACCTACCATCAAAAAATTTCAAACGTACTCGCGTTTGTCCCACCCTTATCCACCCCCTCCCCCTTCAGTCGTTCGTTCGTCAAACGAAAAAAGCCCGCCGGACGCGAAAATTACGACGAGCCTGAAGGGAAGAAGGGGCGCGCCGTTCGAAATAACGCATCCGGTGTCCGACGACGGCTGAAAAAGCGCCTGCACGGCTCCTCGCGCATGGACATCTCATTATGGCATCGTAAAAACGCAATTTCCGGGTGAACACAATTTCGTCTGTTCGTTCCGCGCGGGGACTTTCTCGCTGGACGAACAGTTACCGGGGGGCTGGCTCGCTGAACGATGTTTCGCGACGAGGGTTCCTCGCCGTGTACCTACGCGCACGGGAACATTAATTAAATCGGCTGGCTGGAGCCGGTGACCAAGCAGAAGGGGTATGGCGAACAGGGGGTAGGGTAGCTGGAAGCGTACGGCATCCCTTTGACAGCGCAGTCAGCTTCTATCGCAAATTAAAGTCCCGGAGCGCGCGGGCGCGAGCACGAAAATAATTTCGCGCGCATAAGTTTTGCGTGTGCGATCCACCCGCAACCGTACAACCCCCCGCCCCCCCCCCCCCCATCTCCTGGTTCGCCTGTTCACAGCCACGATTTTCATGTTAATCTGTTCGCGGGCCAGGCTCACGTGCAGCGTGGCGAATTATCATTCTTTGACAGACGGATTCGAATTGCGAATTCGCGGGGGACGCGCCCCTTTGAAGCGGTCCAGGCTTTATAGGGGATGAAACGCGGCGGGGACGAGGCGCGCGCTTGTTTTCGCGGTAATCAGACGAGATCTTGTTGCTAACGCTCCCTTTGATCGCTTCCAATAGCTGTTTCTCTTCTTTTTCGCGATCGGGGTCGATGGAGCTCGGTAATGCGTTCGCTCGATCGCGCTTGTGTAATTAGGCGCGAGAACAGGAGGAGGAGAGTGGATCGAGATTTTGATATGTTTTTATGGTTCCTCGAAATTGTGGATCCGGCTATGGTGTTCGTGAGCAGACAGTGAATCCATTCTGGAAATCTCACTGGTAGATACGGTTGGAACGTGCGCGCTTTGAACATGTTACGCTTTGCATCAGCGTGTTAGCCTACCTCGTGAGATATCATGGTAAATAGTATAGGAATTTTATTTCACTCAGTCAGACGGTAGGGTTCAGGTGTAGGTGAAACAAAGTAAAGTTCTTAGATGATATATATTTAAAAAAAATTAATATTAACGTATAAACAACTTTTCAACTTAACAATTTCGACGTTCTCGTTCCTCTCACAATTACACTTTTTCTGCCTGGCGCTCCCATTTTCTCCGTCATATATTCTTCCAAACAGTCGTTTCCTTCCTTTCTAATTCTAAACCTTTTCCACTCGTTCACCGAAAATTCGCACGCTTTCCCAGAATCGTATCAACCCGATCGCATTCTTACAACGGCGTTTTGTAAATCATGCAGGCAGCAAAATATTCCAGGTCGATATCAAACAAGTCTCCCGTGAAATCTGTCGAACAACACTCCGATCGGTCGAAAATTCGACGCAGCGAAACGACAGCGAGTAACCAAGCTGAAATCGATTACGCAGAAAGAAACGTCGGTGACACCGTTAGTTTTACCAGCGGATCGATTAATACCAAACCCGTTTCCCGTAATCGAAAAAACATCACAGATCCCATCGTACTGGCCTTTTTCCTCCCCGATTCGCATTCCCTTCCCGTCCTACGTACTAATTCCTACTTTTTTGCGTGTCGCGACCGCCCCCATCCCCCGAGCCCCCTTCCACCGTCCGCGCACTTAATCAACTCTCGTTACGGTCTAATGACTTAATACCGTGGCTAGCTTTGTCCAGGGGCCGACGAGATCTCTCGCCCTGTAGGCTAATTCAAATTTAAACCCCGCCACTTGCTTCGCCACTCTTCGTCGAAGAGTTACGCGGCGGTAGTTTTCGTAAACGCTGCGGAGGCTGCCAACCGCCCTCGTTTCCCCTCTCACCCTCCACCAGCACGGTCTCTTACGCTCCTGTAACTCTTGTTGCCGTACCTTCAATTACGGACTATAACTTTTCGTTGACCGGCGAAATCACGCTTTTAGCTGAATGCGTCCATTACGACGTAACGCGGAACGAGTTTAACCCGGGTTGAAATATTCGAGCGACTCTGAGGAGATCCCGGCCCGCCCTGAACAGGGCCGAGTGATATATAGATACGTTATAATTTGCATGAGTGAGAAACGAACAATTTGGAGTCCCTTCCCAATTTATCTCGCTCGTATTGAACGAGTTCATAATTTGCTTATCGATTCGAAAATAGTGCCGTGGTTACTAACAATAATAATAGCAGTTTTAGGTGCTCTTTGGTCATGGATTTGTGTTTGAAGAATTTTATAGGATAACATGATTCTGAGTTTCTTCTTTTTTTAAACGTTGCACCGCTTGTAATGCACAGCGGTTCCGAATTTTCGACTGACAGCGTGTACACGTTTTATAAATTATTTCTGCCACAATTAGGGTGTCTTCGTTTAACCCTAGATAATTAAACATTCGTCTGATAGACTGCCGATCCCTGCCAGTTTTACGAATTCAAGATCTGCCAAGATTGCAAACGCTAATTTTTTACTACTTTTCTGTTGTTTAATTAAAAATATTATAATACTTCTCTTAAGTTACGCTAATTTGTTTGAGATGATTAAGGAAAATATAAAAATATACATGTTTTTACAATTCGTAGTCTATGAGCAGAATGATTAGTTACAGAGTAATACCAATTTAAATTTAATTATCTAGGGTTAAAGATTGTGTTGTGTACTTGAATATTCCTCTGCCGCAAAAGAGAATGTCCGACTTAAAAGGACAATCAACAGCGGACACGTTAGTGATTTGCAAGCATCTTCAATGAACAAGATAGTTTATGGTACACGGGCATGGTGCGAATATTTGCGAACCCTGTAGCGCGGTGAAACAGTCGCACACTGTCAGACCTCGTGACACTCTCTATTGGATGCGGTAACTAATAGCTGTTCCCGTAGATTAAACCATCACTACTCTGGTTAATGGTTGCTATGTTAATGGTCACCCTGAAATGTCAGGCGTAGTTGCCGCTACTAACTATCCTCTCTCCGCAAAAACACTGGAAATATATTTTGAATTACGTTCCACCGTCGATAGCAGAAAATCGCAATCTTATTTCCTCCACGAATGTTTTCACGAAGCGATTCCTTAGCAAAATTATCGATCGTACGATGTTCAATGAATACAACAAAATTCACAACGTATGGTGTTTGCTGAATAAAATAAAATAAAGTATAGCGAAATTTATTTCGTAAAATTTAAACTCTGTTATTTATTAAAGTCTGAGGTGTTTTAGAAGTTCTTCGAGAGAAAAGTTAATCGATTAATCCAGCTGAGAGACTAAATCGATAGGCAGATTCCATCTTATACAGAAGCACGTGCTCTGCTGCTGACACTGTTTGGATTCATCGGCATAAGCAGATCAAGGATAACACGTAATTAACGTCCGATTGATGCGATGATCTGCGCTCGGTTTCACGTCTATGGGACAGAGGCGGAGGTTGCACCGGGTCTCGCAACGAAGGCTTTTTACGCCATAAATGGATCCAATAATCGCAAGATTGCTATCATCTCCGGCGCTACGGACCTAAAAACCTCCTTTATCGCCTTCCTTGCGCCTCTGCGAAGGCTTCTCGCGATTTTCCAACCTTTGATTTGCTAATTTCAAAGATTCTCGAGCACTTAAGCGTCAAGGGTTTTAGCGGAGAATCGTTCTCGAGGATGCAGCTTGATAATATCCTTGAGAGACGAACGAATATTTTACATTCACCGAAAGAGATGATTTAAACATCCATTGAGATAAATAAAACCATCCTCGACAGTATAAAATACACGTAGAATAATAAATTCAATCTTATCTATAATTACAGCAATCATTAGTTCAGATCACTCTTTACCTTTATTAACGAAAATTGCACAAAAAATTCCATTCCAATTAATAATCCACAAGACGCCTGAAAGTGAACCGATACTTAATCAACAATTCGAAAAAAAATCGCATTTCTCATTAACCTTTTTGCTATAGGCGGATTATCGGGCACGTTACTCCGGCTAAACAAGCCTGCGCGCCATCGTTGACGACAGATAATTCACCGATGGGTCGGCAATGTTTAGCAAGCTCGTGGTGGAAAGAGGAAAAAAAGAAAAAGGACCAGTGATGAATAGAAAACTAAGTTGTAGAGTTGTAAAAAGAGTTGAGGATTAAATATAGAGTCGCGTGGCAGAGTTGAATTAAAATTTACTGTATACTCTATATTTTTGCCATTATTCATACCAATAATAATAAATAACCTTGACAACCTTTTTTCTACACACACACACACACACACATATATATACACATATAAAGATTCAGCAGTTACACTATAACATCCCCCAGTGTGTCACCGTTCAATAGCGCCGGAGTGTCGAGGGGTTAACCAGCGTCGCATAAGCGGGACGAAACGCGGCCTCATAAGCGATCCACGCACGGAATCGATCGGCACCCGCCCCCTCTGTTATCCGCTATCGCGTCGATCCCGAAATCGGGCGCCGCCATGGACAGGTACGGGCGTCCCAAAGGTGAGAGTATCCTCGATGGCGCGGCAATATCGCGGTAAACCCGGGGAAAATATGTATCGCGCGCGGCTCATCTGTTTTAGCCGGTAGGCATGCGGGCGGCATGTGCGGCCGCAGTCAACGCATGGCCACGCGGCTTTCGCTACCGATTACACCGACGCCGCCCCCGGGGTTATAGCCGGCCCCGAACCGGTCCCGCGGGACACGGTCTGCGCACGGTAAATACGGGACGTCGGTTGTATCCATAGAGAGGCATGTAGCTAGGCGCGTTGTTGCTTTGTGTGGGCACGACGACTGCGTTTGAAGCTGTTGTATTCGCGTGTGGGCGCGGGTTACGGGTGTGCGCGGGGATCTGTTTTTAATGATAGAGCAGCGAAATTGGTGAATGGGGTGAGATCGTGTTGGGTGTTGTTACCGAAGCGTTGGCTTGGGAGGTATATCGTGATATGAACGGGGATTTTTGGTTTGGATAAACAAGCGAATTGGGTGGAGAGGGATATTGTAATGGGTTCATGGGGATTCGACGATGGGAGTAGCAGGACGTGTAAAAGAGATCGTGACGGATAATGATTTTTAGTAATTATTTTTTTTTATCTACGAGGGGGTTGATAATAGATCTTATGTTGACGGTGTTTCTACGTGTTTCAATGTAATGCGTTTTGTGGAGTGCGACGATTTCTATGGTTGACCGTTTCGAAAGAAGCATCATGAAGAATTTTGTACTGGGTTTGACTGTAGCTGTAGTGGGGCGTGTAAAAGAGATCGCGACGGATAATGATTTTTAGTAATTTTTTTTTCATCTGCGAGGGGATTAATAATAGATGTTATGTTGACGGTATTTTTACGTGTTTCAATGTAATGCGTTTTGTGGAGTGCGACGATTTCTATGGTTGACCGTTTCGAAAGAAGCACCATGAAGAACTTTGTACTGGGTTTGACTATAGCTGTGATTTAGCATTTTGACATTGAACGACGTTATTTACAGGCAATTCGTGTTTCGATGATCAATGCTGATAGGTTAATGCAACGCTGATAATATCTTGTTACATAATGTAGCAGCGCGGTACGCTAAAATTTTGCAGCAATTTAGATACCGGTCCGTATTAATTCGCTGTTATGGAAGGTTGAAATTTGGTGAACGACGTTGTAGGCTAGATGAACCCTCTTTACAGACTGCTCGTTATTTTCGGATTAATCTGTCGGCCGCGCGGAAAACAAAGGGGGAAAGGATTCGCCTGGGTGCGATGTGAAACAGTTCGAGGCGGAAAAAGATGGCTGGCAGGGGTGGAAAGGATATGGGGAACAGGGAAACGTGGATACAGCCGTGTGTATAAACATTAATTTACGGCGCGATGCCGTAGGAGAAACGCCTCGAGCTAATTTCGCGTCAGCTTCTCCTTACTTTGCGACTGTCTGATCTCTACAGGTTGAATCTACTTTATGCAGGTTGTGCTTACGCGTTTCTATGGTACTCTTCTTTGTTGCGGCACACTAAATTGGTTGGGTTAAACAAGGTGATCAATAATCAGGGAAACAAATTCAAGTATCATTGTAAACAATTAAAATTTTAACCAAGAAAATTGACAATCGCTATACGATAAATATAAATTTGTTACGAGTATTTTACAAAAATTCTACTTCGACATCAAGAGAAAAGAACTGGTTCGCATATATTTTTCTTTTCGAAGTTTCACGTAATACTCAGTCATGTCAAAACACTTATATAAATAACGCAATAGTGGAAGAAAATATGCAAGTATGTTTGCATCATTTTCTCGTAACGCGAAAGGATTATTTTCACGAGAGAAAGAAGCATCGTTTGTTGAAACGATAATTTTCACTCGTCAAAACAGGATTCGATAAACAAGTTTTATATACCGTTAACACTTAGCTAACCGAATGGGAAGATCTCCCATCTTTTCCTCAAGAAAAACCTGCCACTGATTCTATTTATTTTTGTTATTAGTCAGTCTTGAACCAGTGTTGTTCACAGTTCATGAAATGCATTTTCTGCTTTCCCAAAGTATAATTTTTAATAAATTCAACACCGGTTCATGGCTAACTAATGACAAAAGTAAATAAAATCAATGACAGCCCATTGTTGAGGAAAAAATGGGAGATCTCCCCATTCGGTTGGCTAAACGTTAATAGCTTACAAAACAGCTCATGACTAACTAATAACAAAAGTAAATAGAATCAATGACAGCCCATTGTTGAGGAAAAAATGGGAGATCTCCCCATTCGGTTGGCCAAACGTTAATAGCTTACAAAACGGCTCATGACTAACTAATAACAAAAGTAAATAGAATCAATGACAGCCCATTGTTGAGGAAAAAATGGGAGATCTCCCCATTCAGTTGGCTAAGCGTTAATAGCTTACAAAACGGCACATGACTAACTAATAACAAAAGTAAATAGAATCAATGACAACCCATTGTTGAGGAAAAAATGGGAGATCTCCCCATTCGATTGGCTAAACGTTAATAGCTTACAAAACGGCTCATGGCTAACTAATGACAAAAGTAAATAAAATCAATGACAGCCCATTGTTGAGGAAAAAATGGGAGATCTCCCCATTCGGTTGGCTAAACGTTAATAGCTTACAAAACAGCTCATGACTAACTAATAACAAAAGTAAATAGAATCAATGACAGCCCATTGTTGAGGAAAAAATGGGAGATCTCCCCATTCGGTTGGCCAAACGTTAATAGCTTACAAAACGGCTCATGACTAACTAATAACAAAAGTAAATAGAATCAATGACAGCCCATTGTTGAGGAAAAAATGGGAGATCTCCCCATTCGATTGGCTAAACGTTAATAGCTTACAAAACGGCACATGACTAACTAATAACAAAAGTAAATAGAATCAATGACAGTCCATTGTTGAGGAAAAAATGGGAGATCTCCCCATTCGGTTGGCTAAGCGTTAATAGCTTACAAAACATATCAGGTTCTATCTGATTTACAGATGAGTCACACGAAGTCGCCAATTTTAAATCTAGCTGGTGGGCTGGTTTCTCTGAGTCAACTATCCGCGGAATGTCGCGGTCCTGACATCGTGTTAACGCCGTCGAGGCAGAAAGAAATCCAACTTCGAGTTGACGTATCTGCTTAACGTTCAACGAATCACATTCCACGCCGATTCGATGAAACCCGAGACGTTTGGTGTTTGCAAAGTACGTACACATAATTCGTCGGGCGAAAAGTATGAGGATGCGAGCTTTTGGTTAATTTTCAAATATTAATTATCGACGAGTGTTTTAATAGCAAGCTTGCGGGCGCACGATAGAAGAGCGATAGTTAGTTTATCGTGCAAACGCATATTCCCTGGTTTACTCTGTTAGTAAATTAACATTAACCGATAGACTCGCGTTCACCACACTCGATGCGATATTGATGCACACCAATAAACACGCGAGGTCGATTAAAACGGAAAGATATTAGCTCATCTCTTAGGAACTCCGTTCGCAAACCCTCACCCACGAAAATAAACACTTCCATTCATCTTTCAAACGCACTTCGCAGTAAACACAAACCTCTAGTAACATCCTCCACGGTTACTTCTGTTTATGAAGCTTGTCCTTTGCGAATGTGCATTAGAGAAAACTGAACTTCTCTCGATAATATCACAGTAGCGCGTTGTGAATTAATGGAGAAGCCAAACGATCTTCAAAGTTCCTCCAAGATGTTTACTGCACGTCATACAAGTGATAAACATCTCTTCACGGATTTAATCGTTAACGACATCGCCTCTTAATCCATTCGATTGTGGCGGTATTATGCGAAATTAGTGTGGATGGTCATTTCAATTATTTCCAAGGAATAAAACAAAATTAGTAACTCAAACGATTAAATATTTAAGCAGACATTTTCATACAATTCTTAAGATCATATTTTTTTTTATATTAAAAGGATAATTATCGCGATGATTATTTGTACTCACAGATAAATCGGTGGAAGTCCGTTACAGCGATTAGTAAACAGCGAAAGGGTTACGCTAAATCTCGGCGATCCAGGATGGGGCCAAGGTATTCGGGGCGTCCTCGCGTCGCGAATAACAAACGAACAGTGCACACTCTACGTGCTTTAATTTCACGCGAACTCGTTCCCGGCGTGGCACGATTTATCGCGCGATAAATTTCGAACGGGCATCTTTTCAGGCCGCGCGGAATCAGAAACAGAAACGCGACGCATTGTTAACCGCCAGTGAACGTATATGGCCGACTGATTTCGTAATTTGTTGGAGACGCATGCAAAGAAAATCTTTTTACGTTTCCTTTAAAACGTACAGTGTGTCACGTTACCGTTTTACAATTGTTAAGCACAGAAATAGAAATTTAATAAACCTTAAAGTGAATTGAATAAGCTTCACTTTGGAATACATGATTCAAAAACGATAGAATTTCAATTAGAATGCTTTTAACATAACGCTTAACTCGAGAAAAGTTCATTTTCTCCAGATACAGTTAATACACCGATCCAAATTACATTGAAGAATAATTATCACGATAAACGTGTATCGTGTAGACAGCATCGAGAACCAAAGAAACAAGAAAGCATCGACAATTTCTATTCCTTCCCTCTGTTCTTTGCAAACAATTTTAAAAATTTTATCGTAAGATGTTCATGTTTAGTTACGAAAATAAACTGATTACAAAAGGTTACGGGTTAAATCGGATTCTCAACTATGATTTATTCTACACTGAATATATGCAACAATCGTACTAAAATATGTGGGTCGTTCACCTCACATGAAGTTTCCCTTTTTTTGGTACGATTCTCTCTGAGTCTTCTGCCTTATCTCGGCTCTCAGAAGGACAAGGACTATCCCTGGTGGAAGGAGTAAGTTGACGGTGCAAGTAGGCCCGCTTCTATTTGGTCTTGAGAAAAACCCCGAAATTTCTCGAGATTCTTACAAAAAGCACTGTTCATACCTGACTTTGGAAAAGACCCGGGAGTTCCCCGATTCGAGAAGAGAACGGTCGTATGATTTGGAAAGGAGTGTGTGTGTGTGTGCGCGTTTTATAAATGAAATGAAACACCCTCAACCACAAGACCCCACGCCAGCGCGATTCAGCCCGACGAAGAAACTCGCTTAGAAACCCCAACAACCGTCTCGCCAATGCCGACCAATTCGAAACGCCAGGACACAGGCGCGGACGTGACGTTCGAAGAAAGCGGAAGGCCCCGCGGAAGAGCGGCAAAAACAGTGGATGAAAAGCTGGCAGACGACGACGCATCGGCGAATTCAGGGGCGAACGAACGGCGACGGGATCACGCGGCGGCGGTGAATAGCTTTAACGAAGCTGGAGGCGTGCTTTCTCGCGCCTGCCTCGCGGTCGAATCTTCCACGGACTCGTTCGACGCGCTTCCCCAGGTCCCGATAGCCGATGAACGGCACGTGTGTGTGCAGGCGAGCACGAACACCGGGGTTGAAACTTCGTTTTCGCGCGCCGGGTTACGTGTCCCTTGGCTCCCTCCTAAATACGTGATGCGGGGATAACGGGACACGGCCTGCTTCCTCCACAGCTCGTGCGCTGACGTTTTCCACGTGTGGAGCGCGTACACACGCGAGCACACGTACGTGAACACACGGGGGGATTAAGATTCGATCGGTGATTACAGTTCAAAGAAAAAGGCTATTAACGGTTATCGGGCAGCAGATAAGGGCGAGTAGAGAGATACCGGGGACCTGGCTCGAAACTTCGGATAAGCCTAAAGGGAATAAACGACGATCGAGCTCTGCTCTCCGGTTGTGGGTCTTTTAATGTCGTTTGCGCGGCGATCGCGCTGTGGGAACTTCTCGGTTATTTTATCAGCGGCTTCGGTTTCTTGGGGGGGGAGGTATCGATTTGGAAAGTTTGCATGTGGTTTCCGTGAGAGGGAGGGGGGAATGTCTTTTAATTTAATCGTATCGAGGCTTATTACACTGAATTCATCATTGAATCGTTATACTCCTCCTACGAGGACCATCGAATCGCTATACATCACGCCCCCAGCACCGTCCTCCGTGCTTCCTCATAAACAAGTCAACCGTCTATTAAAGCGCATGGAAAGAGCTTTGGTTAGGGCTCTGCCCTAACCGTAGAAGTAAAGAGAGGCGGCAGAGGGAAGAAAAAAGGCGAGCGGGGAGAAGATCGTTCTCTCGTCTCCGTGGTATCCGGCTGAAAGGACAGGCGGCTGAGGCGGGACGATTGTCCCGGGCAGGAAAGCGGCTGAAAGTTGCGCGTGTTCGTCCGGCAGCAGTTTAAGTTTCCGCAGGGCCGAAGTTGTAACGAGAATTGCTCTGCCCGCAAAGTTTTCCAGCCGAGTCTCGCGTGTACACACCCCCTTCTACTCTCATTTTTATTTCGCGCAACCGTGATCTCTCTCTCACTCTCTCTCCCTCCCTCTCTCTTCCTTCCTTACACACGCTCTCTTCCTCTCCCTCACTCTATCACACACTCTCTTACTCTCTCACCTCCCCCTCTCCCCTTCCTTTCTCTCTCCACTTCCTCGCTCTCTTTCTCACTCTCTCACCCCTTTCTCCCTCTCACTCTCTCCACCATCCCTCTCTCTTTCTCTCACTCTCCCTTGCTCTCCCTCATGTGTATGTGCGTGAGTGCAACCCTCCGCCACCCTTTGCATCCTCTGCTGTGCACGTCTCACGCTCGTATTCACGCGGCGCATGCTCCACGGGAATTGTTTGCGTGCACGCCACCCCCACACGCTCCCCCTCTACCCTCGGGGTTCGCCATGTAAACCGCAGACATTTTTTCTCCAACGCGAAACCCACCCCCCTGTGCCTGTTTTCCCCGTGCTCACGATTTCTCTGGCCGGCGCAACACTCTTTTTCTCGGCCGCCAACTCGCTTCCTCGCGGGTATTCTCGCGGCGAGAATAAAACGTTGGCATATTTCAGACTTATTGCCTAGCGCGACGAGTATCCCGGCCGCCTTTATTGCGCCTAGTTTCATTTCTCGCCCGGTTACGGCGCGGAAGCGTAACACGCGTCGACGACAAGCGCGGACTCGTGGTCCGATGGAGGCGGTCGGAAGAGAGCGTGAATCGTGAAAAGGGAGTTAAGCGAGCAGGTACGATGAACAGGAAGTTGAAGGTGTTAGAATAGACTGGATCCTCGTGGATCAGAACGCTAATAAGGTGATTGTTTCATTTCCGGCGAAGGTGAAAAAAGATAAGGGTATAGGGTAAAGAGTAAAGGAGTTGAAGGATGCTGAGGCTAAGATTCGGGAAAAATCACCTTTACTCGTAATATGAAATACGATATGGCAGTGTTGGCGAAGAGAGTGGGAAGATAAGTGTTCATTTTGTAGTTCGAAAATTAGAACAATTTACAAATAAATGAATCTTGGAAACGGAACACAGCGTTTTGTGCATTTCCTCTGCTTGTAAATGAAAGATAAATTAATGATAAATCCTGTATCGATGCAAACAACAGGTAATTTGAACAGTTGCGATCAGATCATTGGGGGAGACCGCAAACGTCATGAATTTTTATTGCAAAAAAATTAATGAACCAAACTAAATATAATGTATCAGAATATTTCTCGGAATCAATAACCGCGAAATCAACGTCTCTCAGTGGATAACAACGACCAATCAAGCCGGCGGGGAATAATCATTGCAGAACATCCATCAATTATTTTCCAGCAGGTTATAAATGTTTAAAATAATACCCGACTAATGAATTCGCGTAATTATAGCCTGTAGCGCGGGTTGATTGAAATATATTTGAGTATTTACCTCGTTGTTCAAACGTTAATGAAATTAATTTGAGAGATGTAATCGACGTAACCGCAACGTATTCATCCGATTGGGTTTTCATCATTCTTCTGGGAAGCACCCGGAAATTTATAATTGTTTCAGCTGAAACACGAACAGCTATTGATATCTCTGGACACTGCTGAAAATTTAAATTCCAGGAACTCTGTGTCGGGCACGAAAGTTACATGTGATTGCATTTTAGAAACCGAAACTTATGAAATTGTACGTTCTGCTTCGAATTTTCGATTAGCACGAGCAAAAGATGTTCTTCGAGCTCTGACTTGAGTTTTAACTGTTTGCGCGTTACGCTGGCTGATCATAAACGCGCATCTACTACTGTCACTCGACGTCTGGCTATGATTAACCGAAGCTACTGCATTATCCCCAAAAGATTATATAAATTTTATATACAATTTAGTAGCTTTCTCACTAATATCTAATAACCTAATTTTGAACAGATTGCCTGTAACATAATAATAATAATGTCTTCAATAATATTTTTGAGCGAAACTTTTCTATTACCAATTTATTTTAATGAAAATCTATAAAAGTAACCGCACTCCAAATTTATCACGAAACCATGAAGTGTCGTTGACTGCCTACACGCAAAACGATTCAATTCGATCGATTACCGATCTCTGCAAATTACAGAGCAATCAAAAATGTGTCCTAATCGTTCGGATCTGAGACACCGCTAACACCGTAAGCTTAATCCGCCGTGAACGCAACGCGTGCAAAAACAGACGCGATCCCGGATCCACGGGAGCGAGCCAGCAGCTAAAACGCGGCGGGATTACCAACATAAAACTCCGAATCCACGATTTCTCAGCGCGCCGTCGGATTACCGCGGAAGTTTTGACGCCAGACGGGTTCCCGCACAAAAGAATCCACGAGCAGCGGGGGAGGCCTGAAAAGCGGCGCGGATCAGGCGAGGGTCGCGTTTGAAGTAGCATTTCCTTGGCACAAACGACCCTCTTAATCAATTGCTAGCACCTTTATCGCGGCTCTCGAGCGGCGCCCGCTTCGGAACCGTAAAGCCCCGGTAACAAGCCGCAACTTCGATAAATCTCGCCCACTTCCCGCGCTCTTTCTTTTCCTGCAACGTCCACGGGGAAAGAAAAAGGAGGAAGTTACGGTGACACGCGTGCATACGTGTTCAGAGATAATGGAACATCCACTAGTTACGTGAAAAACGTAACAGTATAAATTAAATCGGATTATTTATACCGAAGTATACGTGTTTAACGTTTATAATTGGTTTGTTCAATCGTTCGTTGGCGAATATGCGGATTCCTATTCGAAGAACTGAATGTCACTTCTAAATTTCTGTTGCAACTAAATCTTTTTACTTCAACGAAAACATTTTCCCGATATTTTAGACTTCATAAAAAAATGCTCGAACGAAGCTTGTCAAACAGACCTTACATGTCGCATAATCGATGAAACTTTTATTGTAACACTGAATGTATGAATTATGTGAAATTCAAAATAAATCAAGTTAATAATAATATTAAAGACAATCTTCTACAATTTTCTATAGATTTACCTAATCACCTATAAGCGTTCCTTATATTCCATCAGACGAGACCGCATACCTATTTTCGATTCAAACATCCGAAATGCGAGACGTAACAGAGAAGGTGCATCACGGTGGGCCGCGAGACAGGCGAGAAAGCTTTCAAAGGTTAAATTTCCCTACACGTGGCCCGGCACAGGGACCACAGGGAGAGGGGAAAACTTATGAAAATCCGGGATTTATCGCGGTGTGCGCGGGAGAGGCAACGGCCACCGCTGCAGGCTCTGACAAATCGTCCGGAAGTTAACGTTCGATCGTTCCACGAATCCTCTTTTCGGCGGAGGCCACCGGGGCACCCTCTGTCTCGTGAACCAGCTGCCTTTGAAAGCCCTGTGATAAAAGTTTTAATCCGTTTCGCTCGGCCCTCCCGGCCAACGCGGTTCCCTCTGTTGCCCACGGACTTTCGTTCTATTTCCGATGAAATTCCCGCTTTGTCCGTTGTTTTCCGGAAAAATACCGGCTCGCGCGACTGTCCGCTCACGGGATGGTTTAATGAGACCTTGGGATGGATTTAGGGGTTGTTTAGGGAAGCTGGATAAAAGCTGTACACAACTTACTGCACTTCATTGGAGTGATTCGTTTGTTTGACTGCTTTTCGTTTTTGTGCAAGGCCGGTAGCCAAAGAAACAAACGGAAACACGAAGTATTTGTAAAACCTGACGTTTACAGTTAGGATAATTAAAACTACTGTACTTCTATCATCGCACAGTTACTGATCTACTGTTTGTATACAAGCTGATCAATCATCGCTTCATTTGCCCCTGTCCGGTCCCGACACGTGGCACCAGTCACAATTTTTAAGTTTATAATGCTTGTAAATTTAGTTAAAATCTCACCCGTAACTCTACCACTAGGCTTAAGCTCCGAAAACTAGGATTAGGCACGTACCTAGTCGCAATAAACCCATAAGGCCAACAGACGTAACTTCCTCATAAATTATGTCAGTATGACTTTTTTTTCCTCGTTGAATTTGCCAGCATGACCAAAGGTCGACCGGCCTAATGACTTTATTGCCTAGGTTCTTCACCATGCATCACCCCATCCATTTCCGCATATCTCCTTCCACTCATCCTTCGGTCCACTCGCTACCCCCATCCTCCACCCAACGATCCAATCCTTGCAGATTCCAAAAACACACCTCCGAAACACCTCCGAACCTCCTCCGACCACACCCTCTTCACTTTCCCTATATAACCCCTGTTTCTTCAACTAACGTATTCATTCATTCATTCATTCAGTCTTCTCCAATCACGCGTATATCCGTTTTGTTAAATTTTTGTTGTTAATTTATTATTAAAGAAATTGTTAAACTGCTTGACGCATTTATCTATATCCACCCTATTGAATTAGTGTTGTCGTGTATTGCAACAACACGTCCGACAAGAAGTGTCGGAACAGCCCCGATTTAGTGGAAAAACTCAATTTCTACGCTCTGATCCGTAATTTTAGAAATATTTCTATCTTTCACTCTGAAAGTGAAATGTCCATGCGTGTCTATTGTAAGCAGTCCTTTTCTTGGGCCTACGAAGTTGAAGTGTGCCATTGGACACACCCAACGGGAGAGAACCGATATCCAAATAAACAGATCGAATCTCGCGTTCGTTCGGTTTTTACTCGAGCATCAACACCGCCGGAGGTGGCGTGTGCTCCGGCAACGAAGGGAACTTTTATTCGCCCGAAACGGAGTTCTTGAAACGCGATCCCGAGACCGACTGCAATGGCCGCTTAGAAACGATTTATTGAGATCAAGCTGCTGGGCGACGATCGCCTTTGCCGGGCGAACAATGCCAGGCGCTCGTTCGTTCGCTCGGTTTCAATGGGTACACGCGAAACTGAAGCAATCTCGAAGTTCCGCCTTTCGAGAAAACAGACCCGACGCGGCCAGGTTACCACCTCCGTTTCCTTCGGGGTTAATCGTCGATGCAATCGATTCCCGGCGACCAAGGCAACGGAAACGTCGGGAACGACGTTCATTTAGATCGTTGAAGTTGCGCCCGTTTGCCTGTGTATTTTTAAAGTTGAACGGGTTTCGGTTTCTCACGACAGTTTTAGAGATTTCTCGAAAATATCTGTTGGTTGGTGCACGTGTACTTCTATGTGACAATAGATACGAGATTTCATTCGGATCGTGTGCACGCGTGTGAGTAACTGTTAAAAGTATTAATGGTATATTTTGTTGAGGATGTTTATTGCTAAATAGTTACGGCTAATAATTATTCCGCATCTCTCGACTTTTTTAATCGATCTTACACTAAATTTCATTTTCAGCTTAATGATCTTCCGTAATCTTATTTAACGCGCTCTGTATTTTTGCCTCTGTAAATCAATGGGTTTATAGCCCAAATAAATGAATGAATGAATAAATAAACCTGAGGTTCACTTTTTGGTTAGATTCGGCGTAAAATTTAATAGGTAAACAGGCAATTTTAGCGATAAAATGTCTTCGATGATCCGTTTCTTAAAAAAATCCATACCTTTCCCCTATCTTTATTACCAAATATACACGCCTAAACGTAATCATTATAAAATAAAGCATTCTTCGATGTTTCCTTCGCTCAAAAATTTTTACTCGACATTAGCCACTCGAATTCCTTCATAAAATAGTATTTTCACCGTTAACCCCTGCGAATTCTCATGATCATCTCTTTATAAAGTAACACTTTACAATGCACGCGTTAGCCACGCGAATATCCTTCGCGAAATAATCCTTCAAACGTTAACCCCTGCTAAGCCTCGCGGCGATCTCTTCATAAACCGACGCCTTACAATGCACAACGATTATTTAGTAGCTAATAAAATCTGCTTAACCGGCCAGCACCGTCATCGTTCGCGAACTAATCGAGCTCGCAAATTTCCGCCGCCTGTCTAGCCGCCGCGGTTCCGATAAAACGTAACGGATGGCCGCGGCTTATCAGCGAAAAATTTCGCGTCGCGCGAAAGTATCGGCGTTAATGCGCGGCCACGGGATCGGCGTATATTTCGGTAAAATAATTCCCCGCATTAGGCCGCGCACGCGTGCAAACACGCTCGCTAATCTGGCCCCGGCCGTGGCTTCGAAAACGCGACAATTAATTGCGATCCCAAAAATACGAGGGGGACGAGCCGCCCCATTATAATAAATTGCGGGGTAAGTTTCACGAAGGCCGCGACTACAGCGCATGAATTTATGCACCGCATAAGCCAATTATTTATCGTCCGACCGGCCCCACGGACTTCGACCAACGTAACACTTTTTAATTTGCACCGAGATTAATCGGTGGATTAGACGAGGGGGGAGGGGGGGAGAACGTTAGTCGGGGCGCTATTTAACTTGGGCCACCGAACTTGGCGGGACGACGACTGTTACACACCGCGATTTTAACTTTATTCTTCGTTGAAATTCTGGCGAGCAGAGCATTCTGTGCAGCCGGAAAGTAACGGCTTCATAAATTGCTGGGGAACGTTGAATTTTCGTGCAGGATACGCGGTTCCTCGTGTAATATCGAGTTTTATGTCGAAAAAAATTTTTTCAGCGCAATGCAGAAAGACGGAAACATAAATTCATCGGAACGAATCGAAAATGTTTTCTAATCGATTAAGATACCAGACGATACAATATTTACGTATGTTGATTCATACGATACAACTTAAAAAAGCTTGTTCTGAAACTTATTGAATTATTTTAGTTAATCATTAACAAGTAATTAGTATAATTAATTGGTAGTTAATAATTCTGTATAAGTCTGCTATTGTTCTCCGCGCTTAATCGAGTTAGAACAAGCGACTAGTAAATAACGAAATTATTCTCGTGAATGATTTACAAGCGTCCAACGATATAATATCGCCGGTGCAACCTCGATACACTAAACGATCGACCGGCGAAGTTTCGCCGAGGAAGGTTCACCGTATCAAAAACTTCTGGTTCCTCGTCGAAGCAAACTGGCGGAAGAACAGGTGACTGAAACAGGAAATGGAGACTTACCCGTGCCAGCCGCCCCCAGCCTGAGCACTGCGTCGCCTTGAAGAGAGATGGAGAGGGTGGCTGTGTCTTCGAGGCGTGCAAGAACTTCTTCGGGAATGTCCTCGGGTTCGCGGAGGCGGAGGGTCACTTCGCCTCCGCCTCCGCCACCCTGGCCGCTTCCACCCCCGGGACTCGTCGACGCCGAGTACATGAACACAGATCCGTACCCATGTAATGACTGCAACGGCAGCCTGACGCCGCCCACTTCCCCGACCGGACCCTGAAAAACGATCAGACCGTGTTGAGACTACGATGATTTTTCGAAGATCGTGCTACTTTCTTTTCTTCTTGTCCCTAACACGTTGAGCGTCCACGTTAGTCACCGGTGACTGACGTTGAACTCATACTGACAGTGTAAAATATGATACAAAACTAAAAAATGTGCATTGTTTTAAATAATTAATGAAAATTTATTTAAAACCTACTTAATTTTTGTTTATTACAGGGTTATATATGTAAAGAAAGTACTTTCTTTATTTAAACTTGCCGCGCTCCATATATTACGCGCGCCTTCCAATTAACCACGCCAGATGGAACAATAGAGAAGATGATCAGCAGATTCGGAATTTGGACAATAGTAATAATAATAGTGAACCAATAAACAGATAATAAGGTTATTTAAGTGAAGCAAGAGTGACAATAATAAACTTTAATTGTTGTTTCTTTTGTTTTACAGAGAAACCAAACCGATTATTATTGTCCATTAGAATTTTAATTATCTTATATATATGTGGTATCGTAATTAATTTTATAGCGTAAGAGAAGGTGAGGGTTGAACAGCGAGAGTTCAGATCTGCTTGGGGAAAATCCTTGGCGACGCGCGAGGCCCTCGGAAAATGCCCAAATATGGTCATACTTCAGGAATTTTTCCAAGATACGTGGTGGGAGAAAGGCCAAGGGTTAGCGATAGTTTTCTCTGGTCGAAAAGAGCAGAGTTGAATTAGACGTGATACCGTGTAGAAAGTTAAATTAGACATTATACCATGTAGAAAGTTGAATTAGACGTTATACTGTGTAGAAAGTAGTGCTAAGTAAAATTTGTACATAGTATTGTAACTATATTTCTGTACCCTTCTCTTCCATTTGAATATTTTTACTTTTCTCTGTTACCATTATTATATTTTCATACCTTACTATAACAATTTCCTTGTAATTCTCTAATGGATTAATCCCGTATAAATAAATAAATAAAATGAATAAATAAAAACACCGTATTTTCTATTATTCTCCATTCATATTGATTCAATAGAATGCTAATCAGCCACCCTTTCTTTCTGATCCGTAACTCGATTAGGAAGAAAGGCGGTCGAAGATGTTGTTCGTCGAACGCGTAATATCAAATTGAATACTTGGGTTTTTACGTCGATCAACGAACGGTATTCCCCAGAGAAAAATGGCTACGATGCTTCTCTTCGTCATCGGGTTTCTATTCCCATCGATGCGGGCCACCGAGCGTTCTTTTACGCGCAGAAATATTTCGCCAATTTCGTCGTCCATGCAAATTTCAATTCGCGAGCGTCAATATTTGCTGAATTGCGTCGAAAAAGGATTTCGATGTACCGCCACTCGAGTCGCCGTCAAACGCTCTCGCCGCGCTCCCGACTCTAAAAAACGGTAATATCGAACGTTAAAATAAAGGGGTCGACGTGGAAACAGCAGGATGTAGAGAATAGCATTCGCGTGAAGATCGACGATCTTTTTCTTTACGTTTTCCTATCAGTTCGAAATCATTATTTCGCTGCAATACGAGTAATGGATCTTGTATGGGTTAATGAGCTTCGAATTATTTTTGGAAATTCGTATTTTAATACCGTAGTCGTTGTAATTTTTAATATAGTAATAATTGAAGAGAAAAGAGAGCGTTTGGGCTCTCGTAAAAGACTTATCTGATAGAGATTAAATAAATTTTATATAATGCTCAGAGCGCATATAGTATATTTACGGGACGATGAAATTGACAAACATATTAAAATAACAATTTTTGATATTTGTTATTTTCTACACTGATCCTTAGAAAGCCGTTTTCCTTTTCGTAAACCAACGCGAACAAAAACATTCCTCTCACCCATCGATGCACAGAATTTTACACGGTAAAACCACGGCGATCCATGGAACACCATAAAAAATTTCAATCAACGACCTCGTCATCACCGTTCATTTCACACCCGATTACTCGATAATCCATTCGAGAATCCATGAAATACGATTCCAGTTCCCTCATTTTGACCAAACGAATGTGTCCGAATGAACGATTCCTCGAACTACTATTTATCACGAAACTTCCGTTTCTGTCCCTTCGCGTGGCCAAAATCGGCGCGCACAAAAGGTTTTCCGTTCGAGAATCGTTTGAACGTTTCTGGCGGTCGAAATTTCGCCGACCAACCCTTCCCTGCCCGTTCCCAGTTCCGTGCCGCCATTATTTGCGTAAATTGATTCGTACGCGGCCGACTATTTCCGCGTCACGTATTCCGAGGTATCGAGCAGCGTTGCGCGGCCGTTAACGTAGGCCGCGATGAGAGTAATTTATTTTAATGGTCATTTTCGTAATGGCCCTTCGAGCACGACCACTTGTGAATAGGCCACGCATAGCCCTGGCTGGCGTAACACGGCCGGTGGAGAATAAGCGATAACGTTGCCCGTTCGCGAAACGGCACCTGCTGCTCCGGGCCAATGGCGACGTTTTCTGCGTTCACGTTCCCGCCGGTCGCGATTTTACAACGTTACGGTAGCGGCCACGCTTTCATCGTTATTGTTCCATCGAAGATTACCACGCGCCGCGTTTGCTGGTGGTCACAGATAATAAAATCGCGACTATGGATTTAACGTGCAAAACGTTGAGGTTTTCGCTGTTGCAGCCGTATCTAAACTACGAGATATCGTTCACATTTTTGATAACGTTCTAAAACATCGTGTATCGTCGAAAAATGCCAACGAAGATCACTCCAGTAGCCGGTTTATACGATAAACTGCGAACACGAATTTAACCCTTAGCGAACGAATCCTGACATATTCACGATATTATAAATATTCTAAACATTCGCTTTAGTATCCTTTTGCATGGACATATCTGTTAATATATGTATTATTACTGAAAATTTTCATCAAATCCAATAAAGCGATATTAATTTGGCACCTTTCCTCGCTCTGGAAATAAAGCAATTAAATTCTTAATCCTTTGCGCTCGAGAGGTGACTGTTGGTCACCAAATGATTGTTTCGCAAATTTTCAGATTTTAGTTAGTTTGTTTATTAGTCAGACTCAGAGGTTAAATAATCATATATGTAAATTGTGGTATTTGACTTAATTAAATTAAATGAAGTTTTCCCTAAACAAATCTTAGTAAATATTTCGAATTTGAAAATTTTTGAAGTTAGTACCATTAGACGACTAACAGCCACCTCTCGAGTGCAAAGGGTTAAAAATCCGTCGATCTACCGATCATTGTTCTAGAAAAACGTTATGCGAAAGATATAAATATAAATATGAATTATATGAAACGTTAAAGCTTCGCTGTTCCTACCACATATACACGTACATAATTTTAAAAAATAATTCGATCATAATTCCCGCGAGTAGCTTTCGTCAGACGCGTATATGCGCCCACAACAGTCAATGGGTTAAACAGCATTCCCCTACCTCAAGCAGCAGTTCACCGTCAATACACAGATCGGCCATTCTTTACGATCCTCCTCGCGATTCTTAACGATCCTCCTTTCCGAAAGGCGTCCCGAAACGGCGGGTCGCGTTGTCAGCGCGATAAGACCGGTTTACGAGCCTCGAAGGCGCGCGCGGAGCTCCGTCGAACACGGAAACGCGATACGAGGCTGTTGAGGAGCTTGCACGACGTCTCCTCGCGGGACAAACAGCCGGAAACGCGGCCGTAACAACGCGGATACCGCGGCAAGCGCGCCTCTCCGTGCCCGTTTCCGGTGCGTCGGTGTATCGATGCAACGGGGCCGTACACACCCGACGACGCAGATTTCCTCTCGGGCTGTAACGTAAATACAGGCCAGGCTCGTAAAAGGCTTGGCCCGTTTCGCTTCCCCCGCTGTGCGATCGATTTCGTGAATTATTGAAACGGCTCGGGAACACGCCCATACGCCGTGCGTGGATTTCATATCCTGGAGCTAGGCCGCCGAGTCGTAAGTCCTGACGGAAACGCGACGATCCCTCGAGTATTTTTCGAAACGTGATTCTGGAGCATTATCGGTTCGATGATTTAGACGAAGGTTCTTTTAGAACGGTTTCAGGAATTTTTGTTCGCCTCCAACGAAACGAAAGGGTCGAATACGTACAGTGATGGAGAAAAGTTGAAGACGAAAGAGTCAACGAAATTCATGTAACTAATTTATAAGGAGTAGCATGATAAACAAGATTTGCATTCTGTATACCGATCAATAAATAGTGTTCTACTATGATAGCAATAAATGTGAATGTATAGGCAATATTTGCAGACCATCAAACTATGTTCTACATTGTATTCCCGTGTTACACTTTTGTTCGCTACTATACTTATATTTTGGAATAAATTATAATTTACCTACATACCATATATTTCAATGTAATTTTCAATGTAATAAAAAACCATATATTTCAATAATCATTTTTTTCTTTATTGCTCATGATGTTTGCTATTAACACCGGAGCCACCGACAATTAAACTATACTTATTTGGGATTCAGTTCGTAGAACTCTTATAAAAAATTACGAATACTCATTTTGGCCATCCTGGTGGTTCTAATGTTGATTTAAAATAATTAAAAAATTTCGCAAAAATGTTCAGGCCCTTCCCAATATTTTCCATCGTTTCCGATGCTTAGGCAAACGTAACACCGCAGAACAGCATAATAATCCGCAGCGAATATATTAATTTACTCGCAGAGAACTGTATACATACGAATTACATCGAAATTATTCGCAATCGATAATCGCTAACCAATAACCGAGTTCGCTCACTAATTTGCAACGCAAACACACCTATATACATATATGACACGCCTAAACACACGAATTAGGAAACACCAGTTCTATCCCCCGCTCTGACAACAAATACCAGCAGCGAAAGAAGCTTGTGGGTCTCGAAAAAGCTCGTTCAGACCGTAATCAAACTCGCCTCCCGGTGGGGGCTGCCGCTGATAATTTTCCATGCATAATAATACGCCACGCGAAGAATTTGAATAATCCACTTTCACGCTATTTTCCCGTCTGATAAGTCATTAAACCGCCACCACCGTCGCCGTCGCCACCGCCGCGGGGAAACTTAACGCGCCGCGCCGGGGAGAGCAATCTGCTTTGTCCCGGCGTTTCCGGCACGAACGAACGAAACGCTACAGCGAGAAAGAAGCAGCTCGAAGGGGCCGAGCGCGCGGACAGAGGAGAATCGAGGGGGATGAAAAACGAGGGGGTGCTCGGGGGCGGGGGGAGGGGGAGGGGGTTGGTTGGGCCCGTTGTTACGCGATCTCGCTTTGTGTATTCGACGCCGGGCGATCGCTTCGCTGGAAAATTCACGGTCTAGCTCGCGGCGAACAAATGCCGCCGCCTAGCCGTCCCTTTCGCCGCTTCCTCTTCGCTCGTTCGTTCGTTCGGCCGGCCACAATTTCCCCGTATTACCGTAATATTCGCTTTAATGACTGCCGGCCGAACGACGCGGCCTAACAATACCCCTTTCTCGCTGGGACGCGCGATTTTCCACCCGGGAATCTTTTTCCCGCCTCTCGCACCGCCGCCTCGCTGCTGACTGACTTCCGGCGTTAATTCGGTCCACGACTCGGTATTTCGATTTAGGGTTATTACCACCGTTGGTAGCAGGAAGCGAGGGAGGTATAGGAGGGGTTGAAAGGTGTCGGGGGAGAGAAAGAGTCTGTTAACAAGGGAGGAGTATTTGTTGATTAACACAGAATGCGAATTTTTCTTGTCACGCTGTTCCTTATAAATTAGTTCGTTTCATTTCGTCGACTCTTAACACCGTTGATAGTATGGAGTGAGAGACGCTCTAGTGCAGGAGGGGTTGAAACGTATCGGGAGAGGGCAAGAGTGTTAACAGGGGAGGAAGATTTGAAATTAAAAGATCTGCGACAGTGAGTTATAGTAGCGGATACAATGTAAGTCGGGAGGACAATGTAGAAGATAGTTTTATGGTGTGCAAATATTGTCTGTACATCCCTTTTTATTGTTATTACGGTAGAACCCTGTTTATCGATTAGCACAGAATGAAAATTTTGTTTATCGTGCTATTCCTTATAAATTAGTTGAATTTCCTTCTCTCTTTGGGCTTAAACTTTTGTCTGCCACTGTATAAAAAATTTGAATAAAGCCAGAATTAATAACGCAATGGATGAAATTCATCATTCTCGTTCCAGAGCAACCTTAACCTTCTACTCTCCCACTTCATAAATCTACACTTTATCAAACGTCCCTCGATCAATCCCAAAGAGGAACGAACGCCAAACAAACCCGACACCGTACGAAATGAATAAAAAAAAAAACAAAAAAAAAGGAAAAAAAAGGATTCAGGAGGATCGTTTCTCATCGACGCAGGCGAAATCGAGAGGGCGAGAAACGCAGCGGCGCAATAAAACATTTTTCAAAGCGCACGAAGCACTGACCAGGCTGGTGGTGCGCGACGCGAAAAAAAAAATCGCAGAGGGGACGCGCACCGGCGCGCATAAATGTTCCCACCGATGAGTTATTGCCGCGAAATGGCCGTATCCAGTTTGCTGCAGTGGGGGTCGAAGGGGTGCGACAGAATGGGTGGGCGACGCGTGCTAGACACATTGTTTACAAAGTATCCGCGAGCAGCAACGCGGCCGTTCTCTCACTTTTCTGATCCGCGCAAAGTGCGTTTTGTCGTAGCGCCGCGCAATGCATTAACCCTTTCGCTTCGGCAGTCCAGTCGGCCGAAGTGCCGTCACTGAACGGTTCACAGTGCACAGAGATGTGTTTTGGGCACACGTTTTTCGAAGTCTTAAATAACAACTGTGCTTAACACTTTACCGACCGCTCATGTATCAACTTATTCCTGAACCGGCTCACTCACTTTGTAGGGAATGCATCATTAATGAATCGAACACAAGGATTTCTTTCGTGTAATTAATAGTTTAATATCTTTTCACGGTATATATATATATACGATTTTGCTCAAAGCAGTCACCTTCGTGTAAAGGAACATTACAAAACTTACAAACTGAAGCATGTAAAAAGCCGATTAATAGGCTTCCGGTCGGTAAAGTGTTATTAAAACAATCGTTGCTCTAATATAAAGAGTATATTTTAATATGAAAAGATTTATATAAAATTATATTAGTCATTCTAATAACATTAGAACAATTACAGTTTACATATTTTTCGGTATTTATGTAGGAAGTGGATGCGAGTTTAGGGAAATGTGAAGAGTGGTCAAGTTGACCGATAGCCGTGTGAACGTAGAGTATTTGGACTCGGGTTTCTAAGGCGCGAAAGATGAACAGTTGAGAAAACGTCGTGAGTGAGGAATTTTGGGTGAACGTGACCGAATGCATCGAGCGTGAAAGGTTTAGAATTAGAAAGGAAGGAAACGAGTGTTTGGAAGAATATATGACGGGGAAAATGTGAACGCGAGGCAGAAAAAGTATGGTCGTGAAAGAAGCAAAAATGTTGAAGTTGTTAGGTTGTAAAGTCGTTTAAGTTGTTATTATTTATTAAACTGTTTTAAATATATTATTATATTCTAAGCATTTTACTTTATTTTACTCACACCTGAGCCCTGCCATCTCTCTACTAAATAATAAAAGTAGAACTTTCCTGTATTTATATATTTACAAGATGCCGGATGTATCCGGCGCTCGTACTCACAGGTCGCCGCGTGGATGCCGGATATATCCGGTGCTTGAAGCGAAAGGGTTAAAGTTGCACCGATGGTTGATCGAAACAGAGACAGACGCGCTCGCCTGGCCACGTGGTTTCGGTGTTCACCTTTCACCGTGCAGCAACATTTATATTTTTGCGGTGGCCATCGTACCGTTTGTCCGGCGACCACTGGCAGATACGAAGGGAAACCTTGGCACATTGCCGGCCCGAACTATAAAACTATTATTACACTTTGAGGGTCGTGTTTTGCGGATTACATTTTGTATCTGATCGTACGAAAATGATAAAACATATTATTTCGTCATACGTCGTGTACTCGATGAAACACGAACGTGTTCTCTTTAATTTAGTAATAGGAGATTGCCTTAACACTGAAAATCTAGGAAAAAACACTGTGGCGACGGAAAATTCAATTCGAAATTCATATTTTCAATGGAGAATCTGTGTTAACACTTAGCCAACCGAATGGGGAGATTTTTCCGCGACAAGGGCGCTGCGATTGATTCTATTTACTTTTTTTACTAGTTGATCTTAAACTAACGTGTTGTTCACAGTTCGTCAAGTGTATTTTCTGCTTTTCCAACGTACAATTTTTAATCAATTCTTAATACGCGACGGACAGTGTCCGGTTAATTGCGGCACTGTGCGGTTAGCTAAATGTTAATAGGTTCCCGGTCGGTGAAGCGTTAATTTTGTAAGCACAGAATTTTAATGAAAAATTTACTTAATTTAATTTTCAGCTGATCAGAAAATCAGAAAGACTGATTTCGAAGAGTAATTCCAATTCTTTGAAGTTTACGACGATACTAACACGTGTGCCGAAAATTTAAAATCATTTCCCGTAATCAACGAATCGATAAAAATTCCATATTTCAATTCAAAGAATCCAGCAATCGTCGGCACAAACGAAACGATACAAAGTTCAGCATACCGTCCGAATTCTTCCACGAAACACGTTGTAACGCAAACGCCACCGTTTCCGATTAATTCCACCAGTTCCACCCGTTTAAAGCACATTCCTCCTCTTCTGCTCCCGCTACCCCGCCCGCTTTCCACCGCGGCGAACATGGTGGCTGTTCGCTAGAAATATCGCGTTACTTTTCATTTAACGCGAAACACCGACATCCCCGCTCGGTTAGCCGAGGATTGCGTTTCGCGCAAATTAACGGCTTCTCGTCGTGGTATCGAAGTGTATCGTCGGTTTCCGGTCGATTAATTGGCCTGCACTTGTAAGAATTTCAATCTCAGCGGCCGCACCGGGATACGACGATCGAATTAACCGCGGCTCGAACCGGGAAACACGATACCCGCTGTTTCGAACCTTTTATAAAAGCCTCTTTACAGATATTTATTAAGAGCCGGCTCATTATTCGCTTAGCGACGAACGAAAATTAGCGAGACGAATTATTGGCAGATTTTTCACTTTTACCATGTTAAATCTTTTCTATCGTAAAGATTATCAAAGCAACAGTATTCAATGCTAGTTTCTATTAAAATTAAAAATAGCTTACCCAAAATTAGGTAAATCAGGAAAGTATTCCAGAAAAATTCAAAAAATTATTGCCAGCGATCACTTATCGTAGGTAAGAATCCTAAAAATAGTAAATAATATTAACCCTTTCACGACGGGTGCCGTATATATACGACAATCATTTATTGGTTCGCAGAAGTTAATGCTAACCATACACGGTACAGATTTTATTGTCAGAGAAATAAAGCATTATCTCTGTTTTAAAACTTTTCATACTAAAAATGATTATTAAAAAATAATATGTAATAAATACCAAATAATAAGTATTAAAATCATAATTATATTATTGCTTTATTTAAATGGTGAAGTCAAAGATACAGGTGCGCGGTTGCGAAAGGATTAAAAACGGTAATCATGCACTTTTGCATGTTACGGTTGCATTACAAGCATCCCTCTCGCAACATTTAAATCTCGCGTAAGCGCGAAGGTATCCAAGCGATCGCTCGTGAAATTTTACGTACACAAATTGCAAAGTGTTGCACAGCAAGATACGATTCGCGACGAACGAAAAAACCGGTGGGAAAAGGAAAAGAGAGGGATGAAAAAGGGTGGAAACACGGTACGCATTCGAGGGATGAATTATTGTAGCAAAACGGCCGCGTACGAATCGCAGAGGCAACAAACGCGAACGGTGTGCACAGGTACAGGCGTAACACGCTTTGTCGGCCAGCTTTTTCGGGCACAGGACACCTGTGAACACCGATGAGACTCTTTTTACCGTCGGTGCACACGGGAACTCTCCTCTACCTGGTGTCCGTCGTTGTTTGCGCTGGCACGGACAAACAGAATGCGATTTCGATCGAGTATATCGGAGCGTAAACATTGACAACAAACGGGGAGCAACTTCTCAACGTAATTTTTAAATTGTCCACGCAAATCTTGTCCGCACAAGTTTGTTTTTCCTTTTTTTTTTCTTTTTTTTTTTAAATTAAACGTAAGGAAGATTGATTCTTCCATCGATTAACCCCTACACACGTTCTCTCTTTATAGCAGAGCTAAAAGTATTCGAATATCCAAATAATGACACTTTGAAGTATCCAGATTTCGGATAACCAAACTTTTTACCTGGAAAATTTGAATATTCGAATAGCGATTACAAGAACGCTGAAGTTTCAAAAGATTCCACACACGCTTTTATTGCTTTTCTCGGTGTATTATCTGAATTATACGGATCATCCGTGTGTTTCAAAATATTCAAATTATTCCTTTGGAATAATTTTGGAACGTTTGGATTGTCGAGATGATTAAATAATTCGTCGTTCCCCTATTCAGTCCTACTTTACACTAAACACTAAGAGTGCCTCCAAAATTAACTACTATCCATACAAAATTGATATTTACCTATATTACGGATAGCTAAAACAATATCTGCCATTCAGGTAGAAAACAAAAGAATGCAAAGCAACTCTGTTTCAAATTCATCTGCAAAACTAAACATGTCTGGCTGATCTCACGAAAACTACAAGCCAGTTCATTCGTTGGCCCCACGATCGAACAGCCATCGAGCCTATCGCGAATTTCCCTCGCCGGGTTCAGAGGCGGATAACTGCGCCCGTGCGACCAAGCAGAACCGGAGCCAGCGCACCCGTTGGCCGTTTGTTTTCATTAAAAGTTATTATCCGCCGTGTAAAAACTTCAATGCGCGCGGCTGGCTAACATTTTTAAACCGCCATTGTGTGCCCGAAACGCTTTCCTTTCGTTTTTTTTTTTTTCAGTTTTTCCTCCCCCTGTTCTTCGTCCGCCACGCTTCCGCCCCTGGCCGCAGGGAGCACAATTACCGGGAATGACTCTGCGAATTGGTTGTTTCG